>CAJQZN010041499.1:0-38538 GCA_907164685.1 Colias eurytheme
CATGTTATTTTAAAGAGTCTCATAGTATAAAAATGTTAACTTTTTCAAACTCCGCCGAAATCGGAACGGTTCACTCGTATATTTATCAAATTAAATTTTAAGTCGTTCTACGCGAGTTTGTCTGACAGTACTTATTTCAACTTATGCCGAGTACAGTGAGTAAACAAAGTAAATTAATTTAATGGACGGATTTCCACGATACACCCTTTGTGCACTTTTGAAATGTTTGACTGTAATTAAAACAACAGTCGAAATCGTATTGTTGATTCGTAGCTTCTAGTTTGTTTCTAATTATTATTATAGGTAATTTAAGTATATTCATATTATATAGGTAAGTAAATTAAATATCTATTAATGAATGTTTACTACTACTAATAATTATTCATTTTTATTCAAAAGCTCTATCCATTCCTTCAGTGTCTATATTTTGCATTTGTTGATAGTAATTATTTAATTTTCAACTAGCTTCTCAACATTTAAATAAATTTCCCTTATGTAAATTTCACCCAGAAGGAAATGGCTTTTAATAATTTTAAGATTTTAATTATCTCAATGCAATCTGTGGGGAAAGTTTTAACATTTATCCGTTCACAGTTTACTTACTTTCTGTTCCGATTAAACTCAAGAATCTAGTGGGCAATGAAAGTGTTTATATTAATTTTCTTATGATCGTTGATAACCGTATTTTATTACACAATATTGTTGTATTTCCATGCATACTATAAAGTAATTTTAATAAGAACTACGAAGAAGTTATGACATATTTCGAATACATTAACGCATACATGTATGTACATACTTAAAATTTTAAAAATATTCTATGATGGGAATCTTAACACGTCTTAATCGTTTTCTCACACCAAATTATCAAACTTCAACGCTTCGAATATTGCAGCTGGACATTCAAAAGCAATTCGACGAAGGTGACACAACTAACTACCAGACGAACGGTGAATTCGACCTAGTGAGCTTCGAGGCGATCAAACACAATCAGTACTACTCGTGCTGCGTGGAGCCATACCCCGATATCACTTATGTAATAAAGCTCCGGAGACGACCCATGTTCTACGTATTCAATCTGATTCTGCCATGCCTTCTTATTAACGGGATAGGTGAGTGACCACAGCTAATGGATTGAGGGTTTCTTGTTGGTTTGCGTTTGAATGAAATGGGAAGTTGTTTTTATTCTCGTTTAACTTTTAGGTCTCTAAAGACTTTTTCATTTTTCATTTATATGCATTGAAAATTGCTTGCTGTATTTTTTGTTATTTTTTTTTGTTCCTTTATACTTTTTCTTCTTCCATAATCACAGGAAAATATATTTATTTAGATTTCCTTAAAATATATTCAAAATAATGTCTCTTAACAGCACTTTTGGTGTTCTACGTGCCGTCGGAATCTGGTGAAAAGGTAACGCTTGGTATCAGCGCTCTGCTCTCAATGACAGTCTTTCTTATGACCATCCGAGATACTCTACCACCCACAGAGAAAACCCCTTTAATCAGTAAGTATGGTAATTATTTTTTTTTGCATGCACTTACCTACTTTTATTTATTTACTACTCCAATCCAGAGACAATTGCTTATTATTATCATTTATGAATAATGAGCATTCATATAATTTATATGAAAGTGCTCACAAAGTTTAATAGCAGGCATAGATGGAATTAAATTCAATAAGAACACAAAAATCTTATTATGAAGTATATTGTACAGAAAGTTTTCCGATATAAATAAACCTTTATTCTTATAACTTGTACGTTAATAATATTTAAGTTACCATGGTCGATGGTATCGAAAAACTTTCTGAACGAACAATTTTTCCTCGTAATTATTCTGTCCACTTCAATAGCTATTCACATATTGGTCTCTTGTCATCAGGTCTGTACTATGGAGTGAGCACGTGTCTGGTTTCCTTTTCAGCTTCCCTATCCGTTGTTACACTGAATATATCATACAGGCAAGATTTTGTTACGTAGATACGATGTTAGTTAAACGGCCGTTTATGTAGATTTCGCTTCGACGCTATTGTCCATATTAAACTAAGTATATGCTTTTTCACGTGCGTAATACATTATTTTTAATGTAAATAAATTTTCTAAAATTAAAGAAAGTTTACAAGATAACTATTTCAATAAAATTAGGTAGGAAGTTGTTGAAGTACACTTTAATACTTTAGTCGCTGCAAGGGGTCTTGAACCCTGTCATTTTGCACATTCGCAGTAAAACGAGTATCGTGTAGCAAAATTGAGGTTGTTTTTCTCTGACATAGAACCATTTATAGCTCAACTGGAATCCGACAAAGCCGGTTGAATTTTTTTTAATTGTCAGAAATTATTCCAGAATTGATAGTATAACAATTATCTGCATTCCGATTTAATTGAGTTTTTCGATTAAACGCTTCATTGTAAAATGTAAGTAAACAGTAATTCTTGTTTCATAATTCAAATATTACACTTAGATAAAAGTATTACGCTGTATAAGAAAATTTAACATCAAAGCGACACGGGAAAATACTCATACGTTATATTGCCAAGATTGATATGTGATTCCCATAATAGAATATATTATTGTAATATTGCCAAGATTCCATTACAGGAAATCAATACAACAGAAGCACTTTGCGTACCTATTCCTATAGACAAATCGAATTTATACTTACTTATTTTGTGATACCCAAAATGATTAACATAAAGATGATTTAAATATTCACTTTTACAATAAAATACCAATGTAAAGTTTCACTATTATTTTTCTATAATTTGATTTCATTGTGATGATTAAGAAGCATAATATTATCATGTAATAACGTTTCACCATAGCTATAGTTCATTAATGGACTCCCAAAAGGGGATGTTTCATTTCAGTCTGTATATATTTTTGTAGTGAAACATTTTTAGGCGCGTTTAAAAAAAATTCAAGGTCCCTCAGGGCAATACCGTCACGTCCTGGAGTTAGGCGACGAATTTGGTATCTTTGAACCTTGACAAAGAAGTTTTACTTCTGACACGTGTGCTTGGCATATACGCATTTTTCGTATTTTCATCGTTATTGTCAAAGACATGTTACATAATAGTGTGTGTACATAGTAATGTTGTTCGTAGAGGAGTGAGAGGGCAGCCGGTGCCGGCGTTGGTCCGGGAGTTGGTGCTCCAGAGGCTAGCTCGTATGCTCTGCATCAATTTCGACACTGACGCTACGAAGGTATGTCAAAAAGTAAAATTTTTTGGGACTCCAGATATTTTTTGTAAGTTTTTTTTTGTTGTATTTATTGTTACTGTTAATAGTAATTTGCCGCTAATTTTTTAATTTGTTTTCTAAAAGTCAGTGTGATAAAGTTTTACAATTAAAGAAATAATTTTTCCAACCATTTCAGTATAATATATAGTTATTTACATCTAACATTTTACATACATATTACGTTGTACATATGTTAATTTTATTTTAGGTGTAATCACAACTCACAAGTTCTTATATAGAATCTTCCGTTTATTAGATTAGTTATTATAAGGAGGGTCTTATCGCTCAGAAAAGTAAAACATTATGCAAATTGCCTTCGAAAGTTTGAAATTGAAAAATTTATCCAAATTACCTGCGAACTTTTGGTATCGATGTAAAATATACCAAGACGCCTCAATTTTGTCACAACAATTTCTCCGTTCATTAAAGTTTGATTTCGATTCAAACTTTAACCCCGCTTGTATAAATTACAATTACATTTTCACTCAAAATTACGTATAGACTGTAATAAATCTTGCCTTTTCTGAAGTTCATGTCATATCTGACTAATCTTTGTACTTGTTTTACTGTAATTGATTGTTAATACCTGAGGGGTGTTCACAAAAAGCGCCAATTCATGTATTTGCCAAAATAAATCCTCCAGAGCCCAGTACTTGTGAGCAGAAGGTAGCACGATTGTATTTCATGTTCAAACAATAGTTTTCCCATCTTCAACTCGATCATTTGGGTCAAGGGTGAATATAGTATATTGTATGCTTTCATAGTTAAGCCATTTCATCGTTATCTTATCTAGAAAATATACCTTTATAAAATACTATTTGATAATGTACTAATCTTCAAAACTGATAAATAGTTTTCATTAATTATATAGCTTCTCATTCCATGCATTTCTGTATAATTGTAAATCATAAAAGTAAATTTCATTTGCTGTTATTAGTTATTTAATAAATAAGAAAGACCAAGTATATAACTTGTTGTTGGGTCCAATGAGCGAAATGCTAGAGTTTTTAAAGTTCAACTTCCAACTCTTCATTCCATTTCCGAACTTGGCCTGTTCTTTGCAAGAGTCCGATTTTCCATTAATTTGTAATATGAATCTTTTAACGGAGTTTTATTTAATCTTTTATCGAAATGTTTATGAAAATTATAAACACAGACATTATACAATATACATATAATATGATTTTACAAGTTTTTTGTTTGTTCTCAGTCGGACAGTGCCTTGGTGACGACCGCTGGGGTCCAGGTCAACCCGCGGACCGGGTCTCGGCTGAAAGCGGAGATCAACTGCGATGGTACCGCTCCACCTTCCTCGCCGCGATTTTCTCGCCACAATCACAATCACTTGAGTAACTATCTCTTATCAGGCTGAGAACTACGCGAACTATGTATGTACGAGGCTTTGACAGTTGCTTTTGTTTCGTTCTTGAGAAGCTCCGGTATGTTTAACGATGATTGTTACCCATATAACGTGTATAGCACATACAATATGTAAATTAGTATTGTGACAGTGTGACACCGCGCATATAATATAGGCTCAGCGGCTTTTCAACGCTGATGTTATGGTTGCCATTACGCCAAACCTCACATTCTTCATGTTTTTGTATTCCAAAATGAAAACAGATTTGTGCTTTCTATTATTCTTCGATGACATTTAATATTCATTGCTAAAATATTACATGTTCACTGAAAATCTTAACTTTATAAACTGTTAATTTCTGCCATTTTATTTTTTCAACAATTTTCTTGTTTACGCCGCATATTTATATCACAATATTAACTAGTTAGCGCTAATTAGGGAATACAGAGTTATTTGTTAAGATACAATCTCAAGTTCGTTTGTTTTCAAGCATTGTTTTGAAATTGTCTTAAGCGGGAAAGTTGCGTTAATTAACGTTGTGTTCCAATAGCTTCTCATTTATAAACAATCATTTTCCACCCGTTTGGTATTGAAGACTAAATTGAAAGTGGAAACAAAGGCTCTTAGCAAATGCGCGCGTGAATAAAATTATCACACGTGTGAGCGCTTAAACTTCTCATTCAGTGAGAACTAATTTCTATCTTCCTGCATACATTCCTAGTTACATTGGAGATATTTTTGTATTTGAATGAGCACTCTATTTTAGACACATTCTTTATTCAACATAACAGTATTAAACAGCACGTCGACAATTAATGTAATTGCGAGAAATACTGAATAATTATGATAAATTCCATTAATTTATATACTAATTAGAAATTAAAACATTTTTGTGTTATCAATGTTATGGAGACTGGACATTTTAATGGCAATGTTCCAAAGCCTCGAATCGTAGGCATATTAGTTGAATCACTTTGTTGAAGATTTTCTTTATCAAATCATCAACATGGCCATACATTTGTTCGTTTCAACGTAAACATATTATGAATGTTCTAGTAGACAATATTTTTGTTGTCAAGTCTTTCAAAGCATGCAAACATGTTCATTTAATTTATTATGGGAAAGTAGATTGTGAGAACCCCATCTCATGTCCCGGGAATCGCGAACTTTATTATAAGTAGAAATAATTTTCGTTCACATTTGAAAGACGATTACAAAATCTAGATATCAAACTTATATAGTCACTTATTGCGTAGATTGTGGCAACCCGATCTCCGGGTCAGTGTCAAGTGGTCCAGGGGAAACTATGGGGTGTATCGGCGCGTGTCCCCGGTGCGTGTGCTGTGGATGCACCCTGCGTGAAGCAGCTAGTCGCCATGAGCAGCGCGTGGCGGCTAGTGAGCGGATGGAGAGGGCCAATCTTGAGTGGAAACAGGTTAGTCTCTTCAGAGTATGGAAGGTGGATACTTACCTACTTATGAAGTTGTATGAAATTCTAGTATATTCGGTTTAACAATACTTACTGAAATTCAATTTCACTTACATGAGAACGAATGTAATTAAAAGTGCATACAAATAAACGAACCGGTTGATACCTAATAAATATTTTAATAAAGAAACCAGATTTTTTTTGTTTTGACTAGAATATTATAATATGTTCTAGATTAAAATAATACCGATGAGTATTGTATGTAGGTACTATAAAATTTTCCAAACATTCTTTTTTTACACTATGATAATATCTCAAGAATACGTTATGATTAATGTTATCATTATCTATTTCTACATGACCACCTGCTGTTATTTCAGCGACCGTTTGATCAAAAGACCGAACAAAGTTGAAATAAAATTACAACGAAGGTTTTCCGTGAAGGCCTTAATTAGGGTTAACGACATTTACGGATAATCCAATTTAACTTTCCTGTTACACTTCATTTTTCATTGTATCTTGTATTTAAATGATAATGCTATACTTATGTGAGTTCAACAAACTATTCTATAATAAGACAGTAGTTTTAAATAGAAAAGCAACAACAAATATCAAATTCTAAAGCAAAAATATTTTCTTATTGTTAGAATGGAAACCGTTCTTACGTCTACAGATGAAAAATTTATTTTTAGTTCTATAATTAGGAAGAATGCGGAAGGAAAAATATATCTGCAGGCCTGTAAATGAAGCGAGCGAAAATAAAGAAAATTTTTAATTTCTCAGGTGGCCGTAGTTGCGGACCGCGCACTCCTCGCGGTGTTCGTTTTGGTCACTACACTCGCTACCGGGGCCATTCTTCTACCTCAACTCAAGAACCTCCACGTTGGAAATACACCCTTAAAACCACCGGCTTAAAGACCACAATCGTTTATACGTTATTACACTCTTAATGAAGATAATATCGAAATAATATCAACAGATGTTTCAGTTTCCATTTTAAAAGTAAATTAAATTATGTGCCAAAGATGTGCCAACAGTTTACAGTTATTTAATTAGGTTATATGTGTAGATAGATCATAATTTTAATGTAGTGTCTGATAGGTAAGTAACAAGTCAATTTGGAAGATATATTTGTATATAAAAATAATAACGTATTTTTCTTTCAGTTAAATTGCTTATTTAATCGTAATAGCGGAGCGCGAATCTATTAATTGATTCTATGAATTTTGTGTTTCAATATTGTACTACAAATTTACAGGCTTACAACAGGCTTAGCTTCGATCCAAAAATCAAAATGTTATTTAAAGAAATTGTTAACTTATTTTCAAATATATAGATTTTATTTGTGTTTCTTCTATACTTTAAATTTCGACCAACATTCATTTTTACCGACAGAGATAAAATAACTCAAATAGATAGGTAAGGTTATTAAACATAAATATAGTATATTAAATGAAAGTTTCGTTACAAAGCTCAAGCTAAATAATTTAGATGTAAATATTTGTTGTTATTACCTACGAGTATTCAATGTGCAATTCAATAAAACATGTTAGTAAATGGAATACAAGTAATTTTGGGTTTTTATTAATGTCCTATTTACCTTTTTGTACTCATAATATTACGGAATCATGTAAGTATAATATATGTATATAAGAGAGGTTTCTCAATCTCAATCCCCAATGATTCTCAAACTCAAACATTTATTTATACACCTATTAAAAGTGTTTGAATCGTCAAAATACAGAAAAATAATGATTTGCTCTTAATAGGGAAGATGCCTTTCACATCTATTTTTCTGATTGATTTTTATTATAATACAGTAATCAAACCCATCAAGTCTTCTCTTCACTTTATTTTTATTAAAAAGTCAACAGAATTACTATTATTAATTAAAAAAAAATACAATGGAAAATACCTATAAGCGTAAAATAACACTTACCTATAGTCGGTCTTCCCGTATCAAATTTTATATTATCTATACTAATATTATAAAGCTGAAGAGTTTGTTTGTTTGTTTGTTTGAACGCATTAATCTCAGGAACTGATGGTCCGATTTGAAAAATGATTTCGGTGTTAGATAGCCCATTTATAGAGGAAGGCTATAGGCTATACAGGGTGTAATCGTTAA
The DNA here is from genome assembly GCA_907164685.1 of Colias eurytheme. Lineage (NCBI taxonomy): Eukaryota > Metazoa > Arthropoda > Insecta > Lepidoptera > Pieridae > Colias > Colias eurytheme. The sequence continues at coordinate 8,157 of CAJQZN010041499.1, forward strand.
GAGTGCACAGGCAATTATTCCGTAACTATTGCAGATATCAAAAAACTTTATACTGATATCGAAAGCCCTTAACCTAATAAGTAAAATGACAATAATAACTTTTAAAAAATAAAACGGGAAATATCCATAAAAGTTAAATTAAACATTCCCATACATTGAATTTTCCATACATTTTGTGTTCAAAGCAAATGTTCGAAGTGACGTCCTCGTTTTGGAATACCATTGTATTCCACATCGAGCTCTGTTTACAGTTTCTAAATGTTTTTTTTTTAAATTTGCGAAGTAATTTAAGCACAAAAAAAATATCATACTTATTACATGTTGAGGATAGTCATATCTCATACTAAATGTATGGGAGTGTTTGGTGTAATTTTTTTGGATATTTCTCTTTTTATTTTTAAAAAGTTATTGTAGTCATTTTACTCATTAGGTAAAGGGTTGTCGATATCAGTATAAAGTTTTTTTTATATCTGCAATAGTTACGAAATAATAGCCTGTGCACACTTAACGATTACACCCTGTATATCATCACGCTAAGACCAACAGGAGGGGAGCCACGCGGGTGAAACCGCGCGACGCAGCTAGTACTTGTAATAATCTTGAATAGCTTCTAAATAATCAGCTGAAATTAGCGTATCTCCAATTAAATATTATAATAGGTACTCACTTTATTTAAGAAATCCACTTTCTAATAAGGCTATAATTTGTTGGTATAATTACATTAATTAATACCTACTCATGAGGGTATAATAATAATTAATTAGTATAAATATTTGCAAAAACTTAATGAATAAAGTCGTATTTTAAGCGGAGAAAAAACTATGATTGTATATAAAGTACACGATGAGCGACATTTTTCGCTAATAGAAAGAGATCAGAATTATTTCAGTATGTACATTGTGCACACGTGTACATAAATGAAAATCCAAGCAGGATAATTTTTTCATATTCAGAAAAACACCGGGTTACTCGTGACATTTCCTGTCGCGTAATCTGTACCCACTTCATAACGTTATCGAAAACATTAGTTACTTCCTTTTGTTCGCTTCAATAGATTCGTCTTCTAACAATGTGAATCATTCTCATTACGTTTCAGTGAAAAGCGCGGGAACGATTGATATGTCAATGTGAGGAACGGTAACTGATACGAAGCTTCCCGTTTCTTTTGTTCCGGAAAAACTATTAGGAATGTCAAATAATAGAGGACAGGAATTAAAATATAAGATTTATGACCGGTTTCACAGCTTCTGGTATGTTCTCTTTAACTTATCTGATAGGTAAAATGTAACACATAATGTACCTAGATCAAAAAGTATCAGATAGGCTATCAGAGGCATATTTTATTATAGCTACACTTAGGTACATATTTTAGTGATATCAACGTTGGCTTCATGATATAAATATTTTATTTATTACACAGTAATAATTCGAATTCAATACACAATATTCTGGGCTTGTATATTGTCGCTAAAAATATGTGATGAATGTGTTACTATGTAGCAGTCTTTTGTCTATAAGGTTTTTATAATAAAAACGCTTTCAAACATGGGCCGTGTAGCAGATTATCAATATATATCACGAACAGTAAAGCACATCAAATTAATTTACCGTGCTATTATTAATTAGGCATGCCTTCGTTCCCATCTATATCATCTTTTATAGATGAATATATTTAAAAATAATAAAAGTGAATATTGAGACGAGTTTTCAAGTAGAACTTAGGTACGTAAGTAAAATATAAAATCCACATTTTATATAAAAAAAAATGTATGCGTGTACTAGAGTACACACGTAAGAAGTGAAACTTCTCTATGACCTTAAAAATGTCACGAGTATGGTGTAACGCAAAAATGTCACGCGTACGGCGTAACGCAAAAATGTCACGCGTACGCGGTACGGCGTAACGCTGTGGCGTAACGCAAAAATGTTACACTAAATTTTTGTCCAACCCCGATAAAGAAGTTACACTTCAATAAAAATGTGAGCGTGTACTAGTGTACACACATAAGAAGTGAAACTTCTTTATGACCTTATTTTTCAAAAAATAATTTACTATATGCAACTTTACAGAAATACGGCGAATCACACGTGGTAGGGATAAGAAAAAGATGGCGCGACGGAAAAATGTCACGCGCAACGAAAAAATGTTACACTAAATTTTTTTTCAACCCCGATAAAGAAGTTTCACTTCAAAAACGCTAATGTGCACACTTACTGTACGAAAGGTAACAACATATTTTAGGATTCCAGTCCATATTTGGACTATCTATAGTCACCTACATAATTATGTAAGGCAGTTCCTACTTAAAAAAATTAGTACATTTGTATGTTTTAAAAACGTTCACATGTATTTTGTACGTACTTAGGTATTTATCCCACGTTTACAACTTTCCTGTACCATTCCTGATTACAAAAGATCGAATTAATGTATCCTGTTGACCTACACTTTAGATGGATTAATCCAATGAGCCCAGAGCGTACCTCAGGGAATTTAGTTACAATGAGATAAGATGTAACTATTGACTGTTTATTTGACTATACCTAATACAGTGACTATGACCCTTAGTTTGTTCACTCTATTTAAATTTATCTTTGGGGTTAATATTATATCGAAAATCGAAATATTGCGGGTTTACATAAGTAAATTGTCGTGGCTAGAGCGAATAACACAACCTAACATAAAACTAAGGACAAAGGTCTTGTGTTCCTCATGTAGCTTTTGAATTTTTATGTCATGTTTTCTGTCTTTGGAGCTTAAAAGCTTTCTTAATTCTTGTATTGAATTTCTTAATAAAAACACCCACAAACTGCACTATTAAACCAAAAAATTATTATTTTTGTCATAGAAAATTTTCGTATACGATTATATTTCGGAAGAGAAATTTTTGCAGAACTTTTAAAAGTACATAAATCCAAGGCTTATAAATATTTATAGATATTTAACAATTTTATACATTTCAATTATAATACCTTACACAGACTTCAAGTATTAAACAAATACACCATTGTGAAGAAAGATTTCATATGCAAGACCTCTTCAACTATGAAGTGCGTGCAATATTTGAAAGAAAGCTGTACTGTGTGTTTCACGAAGATTAAACCGTTTTATTGCCGTGCGAGGGGAGACATTCAACTGACTCCTGAGATACTTTCACGAGAAATAATAGTGTATGTTTGCAAAGTAACGTGCAGAGTACCTCTGTATCGAGGTTATAGTCAATGTATTATAAATATTTCCACTATATACTTAATCTGAAAGGAATATAATAAAAAATAATTATCAAAATCGGTTTAGCCGTTCTCGAGTTATGCGCTTACCAACACATTTTGCGATTCATTTTTATATTTAAATATAATAACTCAGGCCAAGCGTGTAGTGCGGAATATGCGACTGAAGGAATAATAGACCAAAATAAATATTTATTTTAAAATTTAGTATTAAGTTAGAGAGAGTTTTAGATGAATGACTATTTCAATAGCTATAGCATAAATAAGGATAATTTCAGCAGACAAAACTTTCGATTTAAAACCGCGCCTTCTTCATTTCATTCAGGAGCTATGTCACAGACAGACGTAATCAGTCTAGATTCCAAAATATTCCTTTCTACAGTCAAAAGCTAAAAAGGTGGCAATGATACCACCCACTCAGGGTTTACTTTGATGAAAATTCCATTAGAAAAGTCGTCGTAAATATCTAAGTCAGACGCAATCCGAATCAGATTGCGTTGTTATTAAAGTTGTTCTGTTAAGATCTGGTATTTGTGATTTTTTATATAAATAGATAATAGACAAAATATTATAAACATTTATATACACATAGATCAAGAATATACAACTAGGCTTTTGTGCCCTGTACCCTGATGTTGACCAACTGTCAGAACAGTCACTCACAAGGGAAATCCAACTTGTTATATTAGCGAGTTAATTATTCCTACCTTTAAAGTAAAATGAAAAGTCTATCATAATTAACTTCATTATAAATTAATTCACTAATATTCTGGGAACATTCGTAGAAATGCATTGTCTATAAGGCTTGCTAAGAGATTAATTTATGCCGTTATAAAAAGTTCTTGGAATATCTCCGGCCGCGGCGATTAGAATCATTACCGTAATTAAGATGTCTTGTCATTTCTACAGTTATTTTCTTTTCTGATTATATACTTTACGATTGAAAGCACCTTTTTTCTTATTATTTGATAAATTATACCCAAATTTCACACAACATAACGTTTATTATAATAAATGCTACGTAGCGACGAAAAGAAAACATATTTCTAAACATAAGATATGATGTTTCATAAAGGATATATGTTCTTTATAGTAAAAAATATTTGCGTTGTCAGCAAATATTTCACTAGAAGACGACAGCAACAGATTGTAACATTTTTCAAGTGGAAGTAAGTACATTAACCGCTCTACTAAATATAAGCGCGGATATTAAGTACATAGTTGCAGTACTTTTATTACGCTGGGAATTCTTTAGCCGAGACCGACTCAAATATTTGTGCGAGTTGAAAAATTAAACACCATGTGTATTGATATAGCTGTTTGCTTTCCTGTTCTTTTAAAATATTTATTAATTTGAAATACACTTTCCTTTTGGTTTCAAATAGTTGGCTACGAATTGTAGCATGAAATTGTGTCAAATATCTTCTAATAATAGATAAAACCTCACATATAATTTTACATTTATAATGTTGGTTTAAGTATTTTAAATACTTAAACAGACCAATATTTAACGACGAAACGAAGTCTTTATTCAGTTATTAGGTTCCTTTTGTTTGCCAATATTTGTACATTAAAAACTGAAAAAGTAACAAAGTGATAGAAAGCCAACAATAGCCTTAATTAAATTGATTTTGTGTAACAAATCAAAGTGCTGACCCAAATTTTAAAGAAAGAAAGAAGAAAGAAAGAAAATACATTTAATCACAAATACTTAATTACAATTTTTCACTTATAACTAAATACACTTTTGAGAACAATACACATTATAGTTGAGCCAATTCAATAGGCAACATTTGACGTCTATCAATTTTATCTTCATAGGGTGGTAACAGGCTTAAAAACATCGATTAAAGCGAATTAATCGATACGGACTTGAAACATTTGTCAATCGAACTTGAAACATATGTCAATAATTTATGATGATTTTTATTCCCAAGTAATCAATGCATTCGATTCTAGATGTCAGATTTCGATTTTTAGAGTAACGTCTCTGGTATTTAAAAAGAAAAAAGGTTTATTGACACAAAATTGTAGCGACGTCAGTTCTTTAAATAAGAAAATGTTTATTATGTTTAGAATGGTTTATCAGTAAAATCAAATCCTAAAATTAGTTGCATCGGTCATTATTATTATAAATATGTAATCGTAATTGAAAAAAGTTAAGCAAATGTGCAGTTCTAACAAAACGAAATATCATGTTATTCTATGTCGTCGTTACTAGGTTACGTTGTTGAATTTTGTTGAACTGTCAAATGTTGCCTATTAAAATGGCTCTACTATAATAAATTTTAAACCTTAAAATACAATAAATACATTCAAATATTAGTCGGTATTCGTGATTAGGTGGACTACTCAGCATTTGCCTCTCCGTGCTAGAGGAGAGGCGCCGGTTTTCAGTAGTCCCCTCGACTTGCTACGCTTGGAGCACCAGAACGGTCTTTTGTGATGTAAAATAAAAAGCTGATAAAATAAATATTTCAAATTTAAAAAAAATAGGAGAATATAAATATATTGAAGTGTTTAAATAAAATTGTCAATACATAATATAAACTTACTTGTACATACTTGTTATTTAAATATAAAGGGTTAAGGAATAGATGTAATGAAGTAATTTATACGTATAGATAAGTATAAGAGTGAATATATATACATAATAAAATAAAATAGATACGGCTACACATTCAACGCTACTAGGGCTGGTTAAGAAATTCAGCAAGTATAACTTTTTTGTACTGATGTTTAAAACTGTGCAGTGTTTTGCAATTTCTTATTGGCGGAGGTAAGTTATTCCAGCACCTAGTAGCGCTGTACGTAAAGCTTCCCCTGAAAGCCGCTGTATAGTTTCTGGGGGTTGAAAGCTTATACATGGACGCCCGTGTATCATACATGCGATTGCCATCATCCATCCATGTGAGTTTACTGTAGAGGTAGGCGGGTGCCTTGGTCATGACCACGTTGAATAGTAGGGAGGCTAGGTGCAGTCGCCTACGACTCTCCATATTTAAAACTTTGTTGGACTTTAGGATGGGTGATATATGGGTCCGAGCTGGTATGTCCCAACAAAAACGAGCGCAGGCGTTTTGTATTCGCTGTATGGAGTTTTTAGTGCGTACCAGCAATCTAGGACCATACATCACATCGGCATAGTTGAATTTTGATAGTATGAGTGATTCACAAAGCTTTAAACGTAGGTCTGTGTTCAAATATGACCTAATATTATACAACACTTTCAGGCGGTAAAAGCAGTTTGAAATTATTGAATTAATATGTTTTTCGAATCTAAGTTGTTCGTCGAATATGACCCCTAAGTTACGAGCCTCACGTACACGCTCGATGACAGTGCCTTGAATGTTAAGTACAGGATTTTGCTGCTCGACACTTTTTACCTGTTTTGGTGTACCTAGTATCATGAATTTCGTTTTGTCAGCGTTTAGCTGCAAGGTATTATTTGCTGACCACGTAGAAATTCGATCTAGGTCACCATTTAGTTTTACTAAGCTATTCTGTGTATCATCGGGCTTGAAAGATAGATAAAGTTGTATATCATCAGCGTAGGAATGAAATTTACAACATTGAATATTATCAATAATGTCTGCAGTGTATAAGATAAATAATAGCGGCCCCAGAATTGAGCCTTGGGGAATACCTCGTTCAATAGATCTGCACTGTGAAAACAACCCCGCGCCGTTTTCCCCAGTTATCATAACAGTTTGAGTTCGATTGCTAAGATAACTGCCGAACCATGAGACTGCATTTTGTGTAAAACCATAATAGGATAGTTTAGCCAGCAATAGAGGTATGTTCAGCGTATCGAATGCGCGCGAATAATCGAGGTATACAAGGATTGTGCTCATACCTCTATCCTGTGCTCTAATAATGTTATCCACTACATCCGTTAGCGCTGTAGCAGTTCCACGTTGCCGTCGAAAGCCCGATTGTAAATCCGGTAAGATTCGATTCATCTCAAGGTATTCAACGACTTGTTTGTATACAATTTTTTCCAGTATTTTTGACATGCACGGGAGAATGCTGATTGGCCTTAGATCTTTATATGAATCAGGATGATCTTTTTTTGGTATCGGCTGTACTAGAGCATTTCGCCATAACGCAGGAAAGGTGTTCGAGGATATTGATATGTTAATTATATGTGTTATTATTTTTAAAGTTGTAGGTGTGGTTAATTTTAGCATATCAAGCGAGATATCATCGCTGCCTACAGCTTGGGATGTTAGTTCTCGAATAGCCTTCCATACGTCTTGGTCAGTAACTGGCTTCAAACCAAGGACAGTATCATTATTGTATCGATGTGATTTGTAATACGATATGTATGACGCTGGTGAGTATCTAGGACCTGGAGTGTTCAGAAAATGCATATTAATACTATCAGGATCACGCAAATGGGGCGGTAAGAGCGGTTCTCTTTGCGGCTTTATCCGTATATGTTTTTTTAAATGCTTCCAAAGGACCTTAGGGTTGCTTGTGTTAGCATTAATATAAATATCAAAATAGGCTTTTTTTTCTCGGTTGAGAGCACCTTTAACATAATTTCTGAGCTCGTTGTAATAGCGTATATGGGACATTTTTTTGGTTAATCTCGCCCGAATTTGTGCCTCGTCCCTATTCTTCATGATTAGTTTAATATTGTGCGTTATCCACGGATATTGTTCTGACTTAACTTTGAATGTTTTTTTCGGTGCGTGAATATCATACAGAGCTAGAACACTGGCAGTGAAGGTAGTTAAAGCTTCATCCACATTATCAATTGAAAGTATCGCGTCCCAGTCATAGGAGATTAAAGATTGGTTGAAATCAGTTATATTAATATTTTTGAGAGAGCGCCTTGACATCCATTTAGGTTTAGGTTTTTCCTTTATAATATTTAAAATACAAGTTACAAACGCATGATTGCTTAAGTCACTTATGTAATCTACTTCTACCCGAGATACTGAACAGTCTGAACATATTAGATCTAACAAGGTCTCACTATCGCTTTTAAAATGTGTGGGCTTAGTCACATGTTGTTTCAAGTTTGTAGTTATTAAGAAATTGTTAAATTTTATAAAACCAGTAGTTTTTTCACTTAGTATATTAATATTAAAATCGCCTACCAATATCATATAATCACTCCATACAAAAGAGCTGATAGATTCTGTGAGGGCCGCGAAGAAGGTATCAATATCTAGCCAGGGCGGTCTATAAGCGGTTCCGATAACGATTTTTTTACCCCGGGAAATTAATTTGAGCCACATCTGTTCAACCGTGTTTACCTCAGGATGTTTTAAAACATGAATCGTCAGACCATCTCGGACATAAAACCCTACTCCACCACCTCGTGAGCGGACATCAGGCGGGCGTGGGCGGTGGCGCAAGCGGTAACCAGGCACCGCTGGCGCACGTCCCTCTTCGCCGGCGCGGAGCCAGGTCTCATTAATGGCCATAATATCTACAGCGTGGCGCATGATTGCGGCTAGAAACTCGTCATGTTTATTTCCCAGCGATCCGGGGTTTAGAAAACCAATTTTTAACTTGCTAACTACACCAAAAATAATAAATAGTGATAATTATTTGTAATACAAGACATTGATACCTTATAAATGTATACGCTATTGTAAGTATGAGAGATTTTTGAAATGTATTTATTTTCTATATATATTAGTAGGTACTTCAAAAAGTTGATAATAATTAAATAAATTGTATATGTTTTTTTCGGTTTTATTACGTGTATATAATATAATGTAGATGTAGATAGATAATATTGTGTCTTTTGAATTTGAAATATAGTATAAATTTGACAAGAAATAATTTTATAGAATAAAAGTGTTAGTAAATAGCATATTATTATATCATACACACCAAGTTCAGTTATTGTACACAAAAGACGCTTATCAAACCATATAATATTCCTTGTTAAGGTCGTATAAAGATGACAAATAACAAAACCATTACAAAATTGTTTAGTTACATTATTTAAAGATAACTTAACGGTTACTTCAGATAAACAGTATATTTTTCTTTTATTTTTATACGTATAAATGATAACTATAAAATAAGTCAGTAATATTTTTAACAGACTGATTGACCATTCCAGATAGCATATGATTGTCGATTTTATAAACAGTAATGTGATGAATTTAGTAAAAATAATTAACAAACAGTCTCCGAACCAAAAACCGATTTCAGATCATCGTCTGAATGAATACGGTAAGCCTTAGATTGAGGTTCTTTTCTAGCGTATATATACCCTCCGCGGGTCCATACATATCTCCATTTTTTCGCACTACCCTCTTGACGAGCTAAGTAAAATAGCCTACGATTTATACTCGTTAGGCGTTCATTGATATAGAATCGGTGGGGCGCGCCGGCGATGCCAGTACCTGCAGTGTCAGTCGCCCGCCGTACGCGCGCAGCACGTAACATCTCGTCGCGCAGGTGTCTCCGCGTAAAACGTACTACCATCGCGCGCGCACGCACACGGTCTTGGGATTCATTCTGTGGTACACGCGTAGATCCGCTTCTCTCCGCGCTCACTATATCACTTTCTTCTAAGCATATGCCTATTTTTTTAGCTAACGAAATGACTATATGTGTGGGATTTTCGCCATTGCTTTCGGGCAAACCCGTTATCTCCACATCGTTAATAAGATTTCGTTGCTCGGATTCATTCAAGCGTTTTTGGAGAAGGTTGATACTACTATTTAATTCCACTATTTGCTTATTTTGTGACTCCAATTTTAACACTTTATCCTCGATAATATCAAGTCTACTAGTAAATTCTGAGACAATATTTGCTAGCTTGGACATCTCATTTCGAAAACCCGAAAGTTCTGTGCGTAATAGTTTTATCTCGTCCGCTAAGATGGATTGCCCCGGCTGAATGGAACCTGCATCCTCATAGACATCACCCGGGCTGTTATCGGGCATCGGCTTGTTTACTTTTTCAGGTTTGTTTTTGCATACTTTACACAGCCAATTTGGACCAATTCGTGATTTAGGGCTTACACATGTTTTGTGATAAAGGTCCTTGCACTTAGTGCACCTGGCATCATCTGTGGACGCAAATTTACCACATTTGCCACATTTGTTACTCATGATTGCAGTTTAATCAGCTGTAGCTTCGTACAGAGTACCAATAGATGGCAGTGTTTTGAGTGGTGCAGCGAGACAATGAATTTGCAGTTTTTTGCTCAATATATAATTATTTGTTATTGTTTTTATTTATAACATAAACTTATCGATGGAAAGTAATCAAGAATACTTGCGTAGGATGTAATAGTAACCCTTTTGTGTTAACTAAAATTGAAGTTGTATTTCACGAACAGCTGACGGTCAGCTGTTTTTCTTGGACACTTTTATACACTTATTATAGTTTTTTATTCACTTATCCACGATTGTCTACTGATAACTGTATATACGTCCACTGAAAATACTTCTTTTAATTGCGTTTTTGAGCTTTAATTATATTTTTAATTATTTAAAATACAGAGAAACGAACTGTCACTCCAAACGTCAACAAGACATATCTATTTTGTTTCTCCTTTCAAGTAACCTTACACTTTCCCTGTCGAATTTTCCTCGTACCCCGTTTCACGTGGCCATCTTCGCGAAATAATTATTATTCGCGAAATAAAATAAATATTCGTTGAGATTGAATGTCACAAAAATATAATTTTACAATGTATTGACAACTATTGATGATAGATTTTATATTAATATCGCACACAACGTAATGAGAAGATTACGTTGAAACATGTAGAGTAGGTACGAGGAAACTTTGCTAAACACAAGTCAATTTTTAAAAGCTATATTTATAAATATTTATTTGAACTTAAATTAATTGTATCTGGGCATTTAATAATGCAATCCAAAATGTCTTAAATTTTATAATTTTTGTTAAATTAAATTCAAAACGGCCGTAATAATTATAAGTACATATTTTGTTTGACGCAAATAACTGCTAAACAATATAATTGCAAATAAATCACCCACAAATTATTGCTATCGACATTTTAAATCTCAACACTATAAAACTTGTCAATAAACATTTTAAAAGCAAGTACCTACTTTATTATTTAATAAAATGTTTAAAATAGTTTCACTCTTTCATCGTTTGAGGGGATATAACAGTAAACCCGACAAAATAGACGTAAGACGTTGCTTCAACTCGTTTCAAACCATCTTTTCACAACAGACGCGTTGGCATTAATATTTTGAAATATAAACCGTTAAACATTTTTCTCTCGCGCGAATTGTTCTTTTCACGAAAAGGCTTTTGATGAATTACGAGTACATAATATTTTGATCTGGTAATATATCAATCAGTTTTAAAGTGCCAGATTTGACTCTACTTTACTTTTTACTTTATTTTTTTTTAGAGTCCAGCTGTATTTTAGGAAACAATTAGTTGAAATTGAAACACTTGCTGTTTTATTTTGTAAAAACATACATTCCAAATTCTTTTACTGAAGGATACTTACTGTAGGTACTGGATATTTTTGAAGATATAATTAATTGAATACATTGTCACAAAAGTCAGCCACAAATAATAAAATTAACATTATAAAAAAAGTATCATAATTTTGTACGACCTTTGTAAAAAATTACCTATTTTCACGATATTCTGTTTAAATATTATCTCTTTCGGACACTATTTATCCCGCAAATATAACAAGCAAAAGGAAGTGGTTTATTCAGTTCCTCGTTCTAAATTCTCGGTCTAGCGAGGCACAATAGGACTACATTTACTAAAAATAATAACACGTATGACCCATTACCTACATGCCCAGAGGGCTTCACTGTTACAATTTTTAGAACGTGCTTTTGTACATTTTTGTGGCATAGATAAAAAAATGTACAAAATAAAAATACATGCATATGGATTTAAAGCATAGTATGTGGCATAGTTTAACCCACACCACATAAGTTTTATTAGATTTACGTCAAAGTTCTAACGTAAACTATCGGTTGAGAAACCAATTCGTTTTAGCCGACGGGTTGTTATTTAAATTGTTGAGAATATATAAAACGTATCATAAACAAAATACTTAAATAGGGAGTCCGGAGTTCAATATTGCAGTTCACGTATATAGTATAGTATTATAAAGCACATAATAAGTACAAACAAAGGTTCAGAAATATCGACGTTAAAGTTGATGTTATCATAGAGTGGAATATTCCAAAATTATGGAACTGTCACAACAAGAAAGTTCTCATTACTAATGGGATGTGCTCACATTAATGAAAGTAATCTATTCGATCGTTTAACCACAATAATGCGGCCTTTTATCTGCTCCTGACGAATCACACCCCATTACCCTCATATTAATAAACAAAACCCCAAATAAACGATGTTATTACAAGAATCAAGGAGAAATATTGTATGGTATGGCAGTGTTGCTTCTGTATATCAACATTGCTTGTATAAATACAGTTCCCTATTTTCTTTTATACTGTGATTGTGCATGAAAAAAGCTGGGCTATAACCACTTTTTAATTAAATATTAAAAAAGTACGCTACACATTGAGACTACTTTCGTTGTGTTATTTAACGTCAGTGAAAAAACGAAAATTTCGTTATTTATCTGTTTCCAAGATATGCATATGTAGTTATTCATATTAGATTAATAGTCTAATGATACATATGGACTTTATATTGATAAAGAAACAAAGCTATATATTATCTTATCTAATGGATATAGGCTGCTGATACATTTATTAGGAGCTAGAGCAAACAGGGATTTGAGCTCAAAATATATTTTCCAAAGGCGCTGTAATGTATTCAGAAACTCAGTCGATTCAATGTTTATGTTGCAGGTAAATCGTATAATTTAAAACTTCAGATATTGCAGCAGAATATGGGGAAAAGAGTAATAGAACTAAAAATCTGCACAAATCAAATCAGGAAATCACAATATCTATTGTTCAACGAAGAAGAAGTGATTTTAATCTCTGTCTCTTGACCCTTTTTTATCTCTATAATATTATGTAATGCATTTGTTTACCAGAGTTCAAGAAAGTAGACAAATTATGCCATTTACCTGCAACACCGGCGCAAACTCTTATAAAGTCGACGACTACCATTGAATTGTTCAATAGAGACAGGTGCTGTGTAAAATATTACAATAATACGTCTCGTATGCCTCATTTAAATACTTGGAAAGCTTAAAGAGGATTAAACTTCATTTGGTTTGATAATTTAATGTTAATAATCATTTAAAACAATATTGAGTATATATTTTATAGACAGCATTAAACATTGAGCTTTAACTAAAAAACGCAGTGCTTATCTACACTTCGCGCCTATATGCTCTTGTGTTTTACACAGGCTCCAAAATTTATTTAAATAATAAAAAAATATAATTGTTACAGCATATGCACATAACAATTTACATATTATATAAATTCTTGACATACATACAAAATTCACAGTGATTTATAATTTACTTCTTATATTATTTACTCCGGTATTATTCATTCATTCGTTATACGATAATATTATAAAGAGGAAATCTTTGTTTGTTTGTTTGATTGTAATGAATAGGCTCATAAACTACTGGACCGATTTTAAAAATTCTTTAACCATTCGAAAGCTACATTATCCACGAGTAATATAGGCTATAATATATCATCATGCTAAGACCAACAGGAGCGGAGTAATGCGGGTGAAACCGCGCGGCACAGCTAGTTCGTTATAAAATTGGAGTGGAAAACCTAAATGTCAGATAAGTAGAAGTCAGTAATCTACACTAATATTATAAAGAGGAAAACTTTGTTTGTTTGATTGTAATGAATAGGCTCATAAATTACTGGACCGATTTTAAAAATTCTTTCACCATTCGAAAGCTACTTATCCACGAGTAATATAGGCTATATTATATCATCAAGCTAAGATCAACAGGAGCGGAGTAATGCGGGTGAAACCGCGCGGCACAGCTACAGCGGAATCTAGGATATTATGATTTACGATTTCAAAACCATTTGTAACAATAGGTAAGCTTGGATATATTGTCAGAGATATTAAATGAATTACTTCTTGTTATGTATTACCAAAATTAATCTACAGCGCTATGAAAAATATGAGGAGAAAATTTGATTTTAGCGACTTTAATTGAATCCAGAGACAGGTTGTTAAAAACTTTTGATATTGGAATTAATCATCAAGTAAATTGTCGAACATTGAGGTCACGGTCTTTTACTATGAGACTACACACTATGAGAGTACAAGGAATTAAAAATACTTTGCTTGATATTTAGCCTATGGGTATAACGATGTTCAGAGTATGTTAGAAATCTTATAATATATTTGTATGAAACAATGTTGTATGTGTCGTGGCCATATCTTAGATTTGCTCATTTCATGAAATGATTGATTTCGCCGGCCGCTGTCGCGGCACTAACTTAATGACAATAAACAAGTTCTTAAAATATTCTGAATTTTTAATATTCTATGGACGGATATTTTATACGATCCGGCAAAATGTGGATGACCAAATCGTGAAACATTGCCGATTTAACGATCTGATCAAACCATGTTGGCCACGATATATTATGTACTACAACTGAAGTTAACTATGAAAACAAAATTCTTGAATGAGATGACCCACTTAATAAGTTAATAGTTATTTATCTACCTATCGTTAATATGTTGGCCTAATGTGCATTTTTAGGTAACGTACAGTTTTGTCGATGTAAAAATCCAAAATTTCATTGTACTGATCGTGGTAATAATAATTATTAAATTTTTCATATACAAAAAGATTAAAGAAATCAAATTCTGCATGAGATATTTAACCCAGCAGCATCTCTACAGGGGTGGTGGTATAATTAAAATGCAAATGTATTCGTTTCGAGCCAAAAAAATGGTTTCGTAAAATTGGAGTTAAATCTCTACAGACTCTTTAACGTGCGTAATTTTTGTGACCTTGTTATTTTATATTTCTTCGTTTCTTTGATAAAAGACTAATAGGTTTTTTAAACGAACTTTCCATAACGTAAATGTAAGGGGATTGCAGCATCAAGAAAAGAAGGTAGGAACCTTGTAAGTTATATATGTGTACGCAGTTATTTTAGATGGATTTGCCCTGGTTATATATTGAATCTAAAGACTGAGAGATAATACAACCATCATAAGATCTGAAAAGATAATACCTAATTAAACTCATGAATATGTACATGATATTAAGCAATAGTAGGTAATGTCTGTACAACAGGTTTCTATTAGGTATCGCAAAAGCAATTAAACGCACTTGTGTCAATCAATATGCGTGTTCTAATAGAAATGTATTTGAATAAGCATCGTGTGGAAAGGTTAATTAATGAAACTCATTAGGTTTGTAACCTCGTATAAGTATACAGTATTATTACATATAAATTACTTCATGAACATACTGTTAATTTTATTATTTCTGACATCATTTAAAGATAAAAAAATGTCTCGTACCTGCTTCATAGCAGGTACGAGTAGATAATGCGGTTTTTATTATAGGTATATGTATATATTTTAGAAATTCTTATTTAGAATGGGATAAATAACGTTAAAATATTTAAATAATCACGTGTAACGATATCATTTCGTTAAATTGTATTTCCTTATACGTATGTAAACAAGATCGTGACAATAATATTTACTTGAATATTTTTATTGATGAAAGGTAACAAATAATTCCATAAAATATGAATTTAATTAACATTTTTTTTCATATAATTAAAAATGTTTACAAAATAGATACAACAACACATTTAGGAAAATTATCGTAGTTCAAGTAAACGTTACAATATAAAAATAGATATGTATACATTATATTTCCGGGACTCTCTCTGGATATCGTCCAGAGATATAATCTGGATTATTAGGATTGTATTCCCAAATGAGATATTCAGGCTCGTTGAGATACAAAGGTGGTATTTCGTCGCTGGCCTCGGTTTCTTGACCAATCAAATTTTTGTTACGCTCAAGCAGTTCATTTACCTTTTTCTGTGTCTCTTCTGAGATGTCTAAAGAAAAAAAAACATTTTATAATAGGTTTAAGTTGTATAAAGTAAATTTCGTTTTATATAATCCGTTTCGTATCGCTCTGTCCTATTTGTTCAACACTACGTTACGTGTTAGATATTTCTCCATAATTACAACATATCTTATACTAGCTGCTCCGCGCGGTTTCACCCCCGTGGCTCCACCCCTGTTGGTCGAAGCGTGATGTATATAGCCTATAACCTTCCTCGATAAATGGGCTATCTAACACCGAAAGAATTTTTCAAATCGGACCAGTAGTTCTCGAGATTAGCGCGTTCAAACAAACAAACAAACAAACAAACTCTTCAGCTTTATAATATTAGTCTATAATATAAAAATGAATCCCAAAATGTGTTGGTAAGCGCATAACTTGAGAACGGCTTAACCGATTTCGTTAATTCTATTTTTATAATATTCCTTGAGGTTCGAGGATGGTTCTTATGTAGAGAAAACGTGAATATGTACCACGGGCGAAGCCGGGGCGGACCGCTAGTTTTTTGATAAAATTCATACGTTTTCTGTGAATTATTTTAAATTTCGTTTTAATATCAGCTATTCTTCCAGATCAGTTTTCTAACGGAAAGCGTTGCATAGTATTGCACCCGCTTCACGATCATTATAATCCGTTTTATAGTTTCAAATGCGTAATGTAGAGGCAAAAGAAAGCATCAGATAATGAACTCTACTATTGAGTTGCAAAGCTTTTTGCATAAAAATTCCAGTCACTCTTGATTGGATTTTGAAAACCCAAAACGTGACGGTAAACAAAACAGTTAAATATTAAAACAATATCGATAAATAAATATAACATCTTTTTTATTTTATTTTGTTGAAACAACTTCCTAGTATAACGTTGATATCATGTTGTTTATATCAGAATATACAATTACGCGCAAACAATATTTTGTTACACAATTGAGTACTTACGAGTCCTTCGCAAATCGACTCTTAGCACCTTCCTATTTTGCTCAAGAGCGCGTATCAGCGTTACCTCAGCTTCACCAGACAAATTATTCGCAGCCATATCTAATCGTGTTAGACCACGATTAAGGCTTAGCAGACCAGCCATCTAGATAACAAAACAATAGACTGTTTTATCTACGCTAATCTTTATTATTATCTGCTACTATAAAATTTAAATAATTGACATACATAGTACATAAAAAATATTGTGACGCTATTGTCGAGTCGAGAAATTGATTTCCCGTACGTAAAGCTATTTCTAAACGAAAAGAACTTGAAATAAAATTAGACGTCAAGCCACGTTGTAGATCACCCAATCCACAACTCAGATTGACGGCGCTTTCAATTTTGCTAAAGACCTGGCTAAAGATAGCCAACGGTCCACATTTGTTACTGTTGTTTTCAACAAATTACAAGTTCGGTTATTTGGGTCACTACTACATGCGTCACATACATTGGTTATCCTATGACTGTCGTTGTTTTTATAAAAGAAACATAAATGAGCAATAGATACTATAATCATTTATTTTTAAAGTTAATCTTTCAGTAGATTACTTTTCGTCAAGGACATTATACATGTATCGTAGATAGTAATTACTTAATTTGTAATTATTTGTAACTAGGTTTCCGCCTGCGGCTTCGCCCGCGCAGTCAAAGAAAAACCCGCATAGTTCCCGTTCCCGTGGGATTACCGGGATTGCGTCATTTTCCCGGGATAAAAAGTAGCCTATGTCCTTTCTCGGGTATCAAAATATCTCCATACTAAATTTCATGAAAATTGGTTCAGTAGTTTAGGCGTGATTGAGTAACAGACAGACAGACAGAGTTACTTTCGCTTTTATAATATTAGTATGGATTGTATCAGCAATTGCTAATAAATGTAAGTAGTTCGAAAAAGCAATTGATAAATCGTTACGTGACTTTTATCACAAAAATATTATAAAAACCAGGAGATAATCAAGATAATTAATCATGTAGAGCATTCTAGAGTAGAGTTTCCTGCAATTAAAATGTTTATATGATAAGCTATTGATGTAATAATGCAAGTATTTCGATAAATATAAGCGTCATATATGCTACATATAGGCAGTACTTGCATAGTTCCCTGAACGTATATTGCTATAAACGTATGCCATGCTCTCAAAGTCTAGATTATGAATCCATTTGTGAATATTTTTTTCTATTTTAAAGTAAACATTTACACAGAAACACCATTATACAAATGACTTCAATTATGACTAGCTAGCCTTCACCACTGCTTAATAAAACAGGAAAATATGGCGACCTTCTCAGCAGAGGCGCCGTGAAATCCACACGAATTGACGATTAGCGTTTGAGGTTTTTCCTTGCATCGAACGAATGCTGCGGCGAAGATCGTCGCACATTCCAGCGACATTGGATTTAAACTAAAATCTGGAAAATATAGAAAGCATAATACCAGAATTGGTTACTGTTACGTAACATTAATATCTGTATGATATTCTAATTTGTTGTTTATAATTTTAAAGGCATTGAAAATTATAAATAGAAAGGCTCTATTGTGATCTAGCCTATCTAGCCTAGTAACTAGTAGGTTTGTTATTTACATTACATATTTGACTGGCACACATTTTGGATTATCATAATCTTTAATTCACTACCTAATAGTTCTATAGGTGCCGCAGGATTCATTTGTAGAGCATAAGCAATTCCCTGAACACCGACTTCTTTGAACCTGTTGTTTGCAATTCTTACTCTTTTTACGTTCTTGTGCATATAAATGAAACCCCCCAGAGCTTTCATCCCATAATCACCAATTTTACAATGATTGAAATCAAGTTCTTCTATGCAATCTTTCTTCACAAGATGTTGCAAAATAAGTTTAACTTTTGAACAATCTAAATTGCTGCGGTTGATTCTAAATATTTTAAGATGTTGTAAGTACTCCAATCCTCGACACATGGACTCACAGTCGTTTAAAGAGAACTCAAAATATCTTGTCAAGTAACCATCTTCTACATTATTGATTCCAAAAACTAAAGATATGTCTTGAAGGTTAAATAATTTCATAAGAACGGGTTCGAGAGGAATGTGATCGTACACTTTTGGAACGCTGAAAATACATGTATCTTCTATTGAGTTCTCTGAAGGTATTGGTGGATTCGGTTGTCTGACCATTTGTAATTGATTCAATCTTAATTCATAGATGTATGGGCTCACCTACAATATACACGTATTAAATTTCACATAGAAATACCTAGGTATACGATAAAACGAATTATTTTAAATAACTTGCCAAAGAAGCCAGTTCAACCGCATCTTCTTCGATAAATACATCTGGGTTTACATTTTCCAGGTAATCTTGCAAGCAAGCTGATAAAAATTTGCCTTTCCAAAAAGTGACACCTATTTCTTTGCGAGATGGAAATTTCGCAGAGAAGGATCTTTTCCAATATTGTTCATCCTTAAAGTAATGGTTTTTTTATTTAGCTAGAGATATAGAAATGTTTAGGATATATAGGTACACAAACTGTAAGCAATTATACTTACTTTAATATGAATAACGCTATATTTCAAAGGTATAGTAGCAGGATAGAGGTCCATGAGAATATCGACATCCTTTTGTAATATTTTTTTGAGTGGGTTAATTCTGTGGAAAATTTTGGATAGTTCTAGAGCAGCATAATATGTGAGAGGTGCTGGGCTAAAGTTGTCGTCCCATTCGAAATCTTCAGCTATAATTTTACGCCCAGCTTCACCTGCTGAAGCTTTCATAAAAGATGCAGTTGTATAGGCTTCGCGCGCATTCAGCGATACTACATAAGGTATCTTCATAATTTATTTTTAAAGATGTTTTTCTAGTTATCAGTAACTGTTTCAAGAGTAGTTGTGGTTCTTGTGGTCTTTTATAGCGTTATGACATTATATAGGTAATTGTCATTTTACGACATGCGTACAATTAAAACTCATTTAATTGTATATTATCTAATGAGATTTAATGTAAAACTCATACTGGTTTGAAACCACTATTTTTAATTGCAGCTTATTTTTTGGTAAACATAAATTCACACATAAATAATTATTGGAGCTTTCTTCAATATTTTTATTTACTTGTAAAACAGGAAAGTACCAGTTTAAGAAGTATGAATCAATTAAAATACATTTGAGTATTTTCAGTTTCGTATTTAATTAATGTTATTGATACATATGCACCATGTTGTATTACTGGTCATAGTACAGATTACTAAATAGTTGCTAGAGTCAATAGTGAGACTTGTTGATGGGGTACAAAGTCCAATGTTAGTAAACAGAAGTTCGTGCGTTTCCGCGCAACTTCGGGCTCTATCGTATCAAAACAAAGCTGGCTGACTCGCTTTGCTGCTCGTAGTTGTACTTTGTGGCAACTGTTTAGCATCAAGCGTGGACCGTCACAACATAACACAATTTCTTTATCAGATAGTACGCTCGTGAATATTGCAATATTTAATTTAAATTTTAATAGAAAGTCTTTAGTGTGTAGTTTAAAGATAGCGTCATGGATTCCGCTAATAAAACTAACTCCAAAACCATTAATAAAGTTATAAATAATAATAACTACAATCCTTGGAATTTATTATTCAACTCAAGGCAGAGAACGGAGAGTGAGAACAGTGTCACATCTAATTGTTCTAATACTTCAAGTGAATCAGGTAAGCGCTTCTAAATTATTGTTCTATGAAATAATACGATTAAAATATTATTTTTTTTAGTTTTAGAAAAATTAATTATTTTAATGTTCCTATGTGGATATAAAATGGAACAATATAAATCGGTATAAGTATATTATAATGTTTCACACATTTAAATTTTTATAAGTAATAATTTCTTTGTATTATGATATTATGGGTCTATTTTTGTAATATTATATATTTATTATACATATTTGTATTACATTAAAAGTGTACTTAGTGCATATATATATGCACTTTCATTCAGAAAATACTTCATAAATTGCTATATTGATGCCATGACTGATGACTCGACACGCATTCTTTGATATGCGTGTCGCTTGTCACGCATTCTCTAGCAGGTAGACGGGAAGAAATTTTTACATAATTAAACTTTAAAACTAGAATTATAAAGTTCAATTTAACATTTTAACTTGGTCAATACAATGTGACAATCTGCTTATCCTTAAAATTATTTAAAATCAAATTATAAAAACCAAATCCTGAAATACGAGTCTTTAAATTCGACATTGGTACCTACCTATTTTAATGCATGCATTAAAATTATGTTTCAGTCGTTTATTTGTTCATCGTTAATTTACATTTAATTGTAATGATAATGTTTTGTTTACTTTAGGATCACATTTCGGTCCAGTTCAAAGGCAGACCAGTAAAAATGAAGAATATTTGTGGATGATGTGAGTATATTAAAAGACAAATACTAAATAGTAACTAGTAACTAGTAATAGTAAAAAAAAAAAAAAGTTTCAATATATTTATTATTTATTGAATCAATTTTTTATTTCAGATGGTTTGTCTTTCGTTGATACGAATAGATAAAATTATTTTATTATCACAATACTCGCTGCATTTAAACAGTTCATTGATAACACATTTTTTATGGCCATAGTTGTGTACGTAATATTGCCATGTAAAATTTTTAATCAATAGGTCATTAACAGGAATGTTGCTTGTTCAAAATATATAATATCATGCTTATAAAATGTCAAGGCGAGTAGATCTATAGCTATATGCATGAAATACGATAACACTCTACCTTTCTAAATTATTATAATTCGTACATAGTCATGTTCTTAGTTCTTGTTTTCATGACGTTAGCATTGGTGATTTATAATTCTACTAGCGGTCCGCCCCGGCTTCGCCCGTGGTATCTACATGTTTAAACTATCCTATCTCTCAAGTTGGATCGAACTGCACATGGTGTGCAAATTTTATTATAATCGGTTAAGTGGTTTAGGAGTCCATTGAGGACAAACATTGTGACACGAGATTTATATAATATATTAAGATTAAGATTAAGATAAGATAAGATAAGATATGAAACAATTAGCCAGACAAAAAAAGTTTTTATAGTACCTACCTAATAGGATATTCTTTATTTTTTTTCTACTTAAAACTGACTGATTGTTACTTAATTTTATCGCTTTTTTGTTATCGTTATCTAATGATTTTAAAAGATTAGGTAATCTGTTATCCTATAATCCTTGTAGGTACGTGCCTACATAATTTACAAGTCGGTAACGTACCTATTTGTACTGTAGTAAGGTTAGTAAAGCGGTCACTGAAATTCAATACGTCATTACTCATTATATTATGTAAACAAAAGAAATAGGTATATATTTAGGTTATATTTGGACTCATTATTACAAGTATACTTTATATTCCGGTATTAAAATAAATAAAAAAGAAGTAGAGAGTAGAGACCTTTGCATAAATTAGATTTTTTTTGTATTACATGTACATATAAATGGAATTTATTAAATTTATTATCTTCTCGTTATCATTCAGCCTTGTTAATCCCTGCATAAATATTAAATAGTTAAATATTATATTAATTTTGTTTTATGAACTCTACTTTGCTAGTCCATAGATGCTCTACTTGTGCACGAAATACGCAACGTAATCATAGCAAAAAGTATTTTTAACAACTCTTATTCAATCTTTGGTGTAGGTACGTAAGGTATAATAAAAAATATTATGTTTAAACTGAATTGTTTTTCCAAATAAAATATACCGTCTCAAGTAGAGCTATCAAAAAATTAACTAAGCACACAACTTATTTAAACTGCGATAAACATGATTTTATACCAATTAATACGTAAAATAAATCAGTAAAATACAATTTAATTTTGGAATTTTCCATCAAAACCAAAAAATAACATTTCAAAAGCATTTGTCACTCGAATTGTTAATTAACATTGAAAAAGCCTACATAACGCACAAACGCTACACTTCAAATGTGGCTCAAGGGGCCGATTGCAAAAGTCGAGCTTAACAGCAATAATGGTGCTGCAAGAAGGTCAACCACTAGTGCAACGTCTGTTGCAGCGTGCGTCTCGCTCATATACACCTTCCAACAGCTGAGGGAGCGAGACAGACTCAACTGGTTGGCTCTCGGTGTTGCAACCTTATGTTGCGTTCGCGCCACGCTATGCTGATCCGCTTACCGCAGTACACATTTAGACCCTACTATAACTTAGTATTGTGATCAGTTGAAAGTGACAGTGATATTACGATTTGAGCACGTGTTCTGTGACCTCTGGATTTATAGGATTACCAGCGAACGTGCATGCATCGGTTAGCATTACTTTTTTGTTTATATACCAACAAAGGATCGTAAAATTGCACAATTGCGGCATAAGTGTAGCCACATTAAGAGTATATTAAACTATAATATTAAATGAATGTAAAATTTTAAATGTATTGCTTTTCTTTAAATTTTTATTGAGCATTAAAAGTGAGTGAAATGTGTAGGTATCCACTATTTACATCACGATAAATATTTTAAGTTTTTATATCGAAATACATAAACAAAGACAATGTTAACATCGTGTAGGTATGTGAAGCGGAAAATAACGTCATGTGAATTAATTAACCGTATTTCGCATGTGTTGCTTTATACATGTAATATTAGATACCTATATATTTTTTTGCAAAAAAATACCATGTTTTCCTTTTAAAATAAATAGGTATACTCAAAGTTATAGGTAACCATGATAATAATATGATAATAACTATTAGTGTATCCGAATATTCAGGAGGTTGTGTTGGTTGTAAAATTCGAAAACGATAAAGCACAAAGTTTTAAGAAAACACATCAAATATAGACTAACAATGTGTAAATAATAAAACTCAAATCAATCAAATTATTAAATACATATTGACAATCATCCCCATAAAGATTGCAATTTGCGATAGGTGCACGAAAATACAAAGCTGATTGATGAAAAAAGGCGAATTTAATGAAAAAACATACACATGAAGATTAAATTCATATCTCAGTGCTGCCTTCTCATTTGCATATATGGCGAAATATTAATCTTCCAATGTCAAAAAACGTCACATATGGTTATTTGCTAATATTGTAAACATCGACTCTAAATAAATATGAAAACATGTAAAGGCTCTATGCTTGCTCTATCATCTTTGTAAGTTTAAGTGTAAACTCTATATGTACATAGTATATCAATATTTTGATATTCACAAAACTTATTATCTTTTATCTACTGTAAGTATTAATGCGAAGGCACTTACATTATTTTACATAAAAACTTTCTTTGCTTAAAATAAAATACTTCTGCTATACTTACCATTCGTGGCCTGCGAGTTGCGACATCATCGGCGTAGTTCCAGAATAAAATCTTATATTCAAATGTAAAACTTTGTCTTCAAAATTTTATCTAAACCTTTTAAGTATCTTAAAGTTCGCAATATTTAACTTCTATTACATTCATAGGATTACTATATGCAGTTATAAATAGATAATAATTGAAGTAGTGGTATAGATATCGTCATGCATTGTTCGATTGTAGGATATAGTTTTTATGCCAAATATCAGGAATAGATTTCACTATTTGGCTGCAATCCATACATCACTTTTGAAATGCAATAATGTCGATAGAGTTCGTTTGTAGTTCGCTCGTTTGCTTTGAATTTTCCGATAACTTTTTCGTTCAAAAGTTCTATTTCGCTTTGAGCCCTTGCTATAATATTGATAACGCAGACTTCCTATTTGACATTACAATTTTCAAAACAATCATTTATTGATCACCATAATAATAAAATTAAATGATAAGTGTATTACAGTAATTAGAAATTTTGTATCTACAGTCAAAGCCAACGTTATTTATATTTGGATACATAATATTATTATTGAGTATTTAGCAGTTAGTAGGTACAAATTATACATAGATATATTTCAAAAATAGTTAATAGTATTTTCTTAAAATAAATGAAAGTTAATATGTGCTTTAACGTGTAAATGAAGGTATTTAAATATTTGTTAACAAGTTACATTCTTATGTATTTCAGAAATACCAGTATGTATAAATATCAAACAATGTTTGCCTTTGAAGAGCTGTTAAAGCTGCTAACTGACCATTGAACTATTAGATAAGTGTTAGACATATATTATAACTAAGAAAATGATTAGTGCTAACAGTGTC
This sequence comes from Colias eurytheme, assembly GCA_907164685.1. Taxonomy (NCBI): domain Eukaryota; kingdom Metazoa; phylum Arthropoda; class Insecta; order Lepidoptera; family Pieridae; genus Colias; species Colias eurytheme. Next base: position 33,509 of record CAJQZN010041499.1, read on the forward strand.
AAGTAACTGATAACGTCGAGTATCGAAACGAACTGTGCCAGTTTTGTTTATAAAACAATGTTATCGTGAACTCAGCCTGCAAATCATTGAGATAATATTATATTGGTTTTATAATATTATTTTAGGGCGGTTATATCGAGAACGAACGAATAGTATAGATAAATACAATTAAATTATCACCCAGGGGTCAATGAGCTTTTCTTTCAATATTTTCTTTTAAGAGCAAAATAATAAACTTCGTACCTGTCTTGAAGTTTACAAGAGAAGTTACTAAATGTTATCTTATAAACATTATACATTTACAAATAAGAAGCTTGTTATATTAGTCACGACACGAGCGATTTCATCTCATTTCTTATATTAATCGGTACAATAAGATCGATTCACGATTTATCTTTGTCTTATGCTGTAGGTATAATACAGTATTCTATGTATTTAAAAATATAATGAACATATAGCTAAATGGTTCTACGACATGTCTTGTCCTACTGTAAGCGACTTATTGTTTACCGTTTCTTGGGCCGTACCTAATTAAATATCGGTCATAACTACTGCTTAGTGAAAGCGTAGCGAACTATATAGGACGAGCTTTTTAGAGAATTTGCATAATATACGTAGTATATTAAAAAAATTCTCAAATTCTCGAAAGTACTTCAAAAGTACTATTATGTATATATAACTGTTTTTAAGACGGTGTAAGATAATATCAATAAATAATATCGATAATATTTAACTACTTATAAATTATTATTTAATTATTGAATGTCATATTTGAGTGTCCTTTGAAAATTAATAATAAATATTAAATCCATGTAAAACGTAATTTAAATACTTTATCATGCATCAAAATAGATTGAATAATATTAACTTCAATTAAATTCATCTCGTTGGAACTTTTATATTTGAGTTGGAAATTGACAAGTAATAGATTGCGGTTAATGTGAAGTTATGCTGGTGGCAATGCTATTATTATTCTGAGAACTGTTAAATGAAGAGTATTTGTGTTACGAGTTCTGAAAACGATGTTTCAGACTATTTCAAATGCATACAAACACATTTATCATAGTGGCAAATATGTAATTTATATTCTTTTAATTAAGGAAAACAAAGTTAAATATATTTCTAAAATAAAGAAAATGTAATTCTAGAAATCTTAATATCTTAAATTGAATTGCTTCGCGCAAGAATGAAAGCTGAACATTCTTCATTGACAATAAATACGTTTTAAATGTGCTTCTTTGTTCACAAATAAATAATCGATTGTCTTTTACAGATGGCGTTCATAGTTGCACGCGGATCGGATGCTGCAAATAGTTCGTTTATAAAAAGTTCTAGATTTTACTACGCTATAGTTTAAAATGAACTTTGTGAGGACACATCGATAATAATGGAACAAATAGCGTTTCTGCCGACGTGGTTCTTGATGGCGTGGCTCGGATCATTCATACTTTTCAGCCCCTTCGCGGTATTTTTAGTGTTCTGCCTCCCGCAACTCCCCCTACTAGTCGTGAGGAGGTTATGTTATATACCTTTTGAATACATTTGAGATGTTATGATGTAGATAGTTTGTAAATAGCCTGTAAATAGCCATAAGTTATGAGTAAATATATGATTTGTGATAATTGTATTCCTTGTTTTATTTATAACTCCTATATGTATAAAGAATATGTATCATAATATGAAGCTTTGATACAGATGCTATGCTAAACACTTTCACTATATGTAATTTAAAACCATATATTAGAAGATTGATTTAACGAAAGTCATATTTTAGCAATGATCTTTACTTTCGATAATTTGGCTTTAATTTGATTCGATATGTCTGACTAATAATAACTTGTCATTGTGAACAAGATTATAAATACAATTTTAATTGTATAGTTTGAATATCTAAATATATACATTATACCTACGTGTAGGTGCAGTTAGGATCTTATTTCTTAGCATATTCAGATTTAACTTCACTTGTGTTGGAGTGAGGCAAATGCATTTTACTTTTTTACAGTACGGATTTCAAATACAAAAAAGTTGTTCACTTGACTTTTGTGCTAGGCTACCCTATGTGACTGAAAAGTTTTATATTCTTAATGAGTCCGTAATAAAAAAATAAAATAAACGATGGACAAGGTTGCAACGCTACTAACTAATGTACCATGAAAAACGATGTAGTTTTAATGATAAAATTAGCTACTAAATATCGCAAACTAGATTCTTCAATAAGAGTAGGTAACTTTTACACATAGGTACCGTATTGACTTTAACTGTATAATGGCAAACCGAACTTCTAAAAGTTTATCCATCTACAGATGTTACCTAGTTTTCATATTTTCTCCATTCAAACTTGAGATTTTATTTTACACTCATTCAATATATCATGCGAGTAATAAAATAATGTTATCAAAACAAAAGTGATGTTACCTTTTTCATACATAGGTAGATGATAAACTTTTTGAAGTTATTAAAATGAGCTTATACACTGTTAACAACTTCATCAAATCCCAGACATCAGACGTACATTTTTATGTCATTTATGAGCCTTATATTGGAAAAGTTTTAAGGGTATAAAGGGCAGCGTTATGAAAATATAAGTATCAAGAGATATTTAGAAATTGGGTATTAACTGAATTAATACCCAATTCCTATATATAAATTCCAGTTTATGACCGCTATTTTAGCAATTTAAACTTGGTAGTAGGTAAGCAACATGTTCTAGAAGTAGAACATTTCAATTATCGATGACTAAAATAAATAGACAACAAACTCCGAATTGAACTATAAATTAGAAATGACGACAATCTTCAATTACATACTATTACAGCATCAATTTAAGTCTCGTGCCATTAAAGCTCAGAGTACAAACAGTTGCGTATGTGAACCAGATATATAATATGTATATAGCTTTAATGAATGGTTTGAACTGGCGTCAAAGTCTAGAATCTAGATGATTCTTCCAGCAGTATGGACGAACTATTTGTATAAGTATGCTGGCCATACACCATACTTTCTATCGTCCAATCGGCATGACGCTGCAGCTTGATCCAATCTGTAGTTTGTCCATAGAGACCACACACACAACGTTTGAATTGTCCAATCGGCAGCAACGTTCAGTTGAAGCCATGGCATCACCGGAGACAGACGACGATGTTTTAGCCGTTTTGGGCGTTTTATTCGTAAAAATGAAACAATAAAAGGATTAAATGCCGGGAAGATTGTTGTTATATATATGTACCTATTTAATGAGAAGTACCCAATGTGTTAAGTAATCTGGTACTTCATCTATCTCCCAAACAAATCTTATCCAAATCCGTAACCGTTGACATCTAAACATCCATATATTTCATATTTATCGACCAAGCGAGCGAAGCGCCTATGCTTCAGCTTGGACGAAAAATGACCAGAAAATTGACCAGACTGAAGTGACGATCGCATACCGCCATACACGGTCCAATCGACATGATCCAATCGCCATGATCAAGCCAAAAGAATCGAAATTCGATTGTTCCGTCAAGTATAACTATCATGCCAAATAATGCCAATCCACTCCCACACATGGTCAGTTCTAACTGATCCAATCGGTAGCGTCATGCCTAATGGACGATAGGAAGTATGGTGTATGGCCAGCATTACTACTATACGAGTGTAGCAACTATTTTATACTATAACGACAGTATAAAGTATTTTGGAACAAATGAAAAACGTGGAATATCATCGTACAATTTTATATTTTTTTTTTCTGTAAGAGAGATTATTATGAAACTTTCTTATCTGGTCGACAGTCATTTTAAAATTTTAAACACGTTACTACCTACATGTTAACGGGGTTGAGTGGATATGCAGCTGAAGTTATATTTTTTTCTCTGTAGTCTCCTAGTAGTCTCAGAGGCCAGTATTACTCCTGAATTCATATTTTAGTTTATTGTTATCTACTCTGGTTTGATGATCTTCGTTTGTCAATTTCTTAAGACTGGGTAGATACTAGGTATAGGTACTTATGACCTTAATACAAATCTGTGAAGTTTTTGTATCATCTAGCAAATTCGATACAAGTATCAGATATACAATTTATTTACAAAGAAAATGAAGGTACGTATATGAGGATTGGCTTATGCCGTTCAAAGTGAATGGAAATATTTAAATACACGTGACAAATTAAGTAATTATTCAAAAATTATTTTCAGATTAATGATATAATACGGAAACTTTTAATATTATGCAATTAATTGAGTAAAAGGTACACGTGAAATACAACGTGAAAACAAAAATACTGAACCAGTTTATATCCAGCTTGATGCAAGGAATGTGGTCCTCAAAATGAAAAGTCAGCAAAACATTTTTGGTTTATTTATTAGGCATTTCGATTTCTATGTTTTTTATAGTTCAAGGTTGTAAAAGTCTTGCCAACTCAACTATCTTTGATGGGAGTGCAAGTCTCTAGATATCTTGGATAGAACAAAGCACACTTTGCCTATGTATAGGATGTAAGCAGACAATGACTCTCGTCTTGTTGCGAAATCGAGATCGATTAAGTGATATTTTAAATGAAAGATGTTTCGTGTTAGCCAGTTTTTGAAGTGGCAGTGTCTTAGTCCTTAGAATGTTGCTGAATAAGATTGATACTTAAACTAATTATTTACAATGAATGATTAGCAGATAATGTTATTTGTTTCTTTAGTGTCCTGAACCTGCCTCAAAAGAATAAATGGCAATGTAGGACTGAATACAACGTAACATATTAGATTTGATCCACATTGCACTTTCACTTTGGACTCGTATTTGCAACCGCATCAATCACTGAATAACTTCATGCCGAATGTAGAAGCTTTTTTGCCTATAAGCCTTCCATTTTACAGAGAATATTATTTTCCTCTTAGAGAAGTAACTGAGGTACCTACTATAAAATTGATAGAAGCTGCTATAACAACACTTTTTTAAATTTTATTCCGTTATTCAATAATTCATTTATCAAGGAAAGATTCAAGAAAATGTCTAGTTCAATGTTATGTATAATTTATTGAAATTTATGATTCCTA
>CAJQZN010041500.1:0-18656 GCA_907164685.1 Colias eurytheme
ACTTTATAATAGGTATCGTTGATAAAACTTTCGTAACGTTAGATAAAACTGTCAAAATAATCTTTTTATATTCATTCGTTAGTTTTCTCAATAGCCTATTATATATAAAACAAGTGCAGATAGAGGTTCAAGCTGTGGGTTCAAGCCTATGTGAATGATTACATTGGAAATGTCAGTAGAATTGCATACTAAGCTTCTGCATCAGTGGAGCGTTAGAATCAACAAACTGCACAAATACAAAACCAACCTGTTTAATATTCTCGCAAACATATTGTTATTTATTTTCATTCCACTTTATGACACAGGTTTTTTTCTGAGATTTATATAAAAGCCTGTCAACCGCAAATGTTATATTTGATGTGCATTGTACATGTACATTTAGAAATTTAAATGCGTCGTTAAGAGTGTAGTATTTTGTATATTGTAACAGTTTTCAGTTTTACAAAAGGTGTACAATAAATATCAGGAAAATGCCGTACAATATCGCCTATTATTTCCTTAAAGCTCACAGCGCTTTCCGATGCAATCGAAACACTTAAACACAAAGCAGTTCGGCATTTTCCTTACAATTTCTGAATAATACGGCACGAAGCTAAGAAATAATGATGCTTACCTGAAATCCATCGTAAGTCCACGACGCCCACTTCATGGTGCACAGTTGAACGTCAAAGGGGAATTGTTCCACATTTATATCGCACACTGAGACGTAGATGCCATGGCTGAGCCACGTGACTTCGCCTGTGTTCTTCACAATCACATTCGTGTTGATAACTGCTGATCGATAGTTCGGATCAGCGCTACGAACAAAAAGCAAAAGGTTTTGTAGGAGACGCTTTTTACTGGGTGACAAATGGTCACGGTGTGCTTGTGACTTCTACATATCTAAGAATATGTAGCAAATTATATCACGATTTTGGTGTTTAACTGTTTTAAGTCTAGTATTTAGAAGTAGGTACCTGGTACAGTCTATAATACATATTTTATATAAAAATTAACGTAAAGTAAAGTTCACAATTAATTAAAAGTACAATTCTGATTACACCTAATATACTTTGAATTTATTGAATGCATAATACGCTTGGTTAATATTAGTTATTGGCTACGAAGAAATATCTACGCAGCGATATGTTTGTGCAGCTGTTTGCTCGAGTCGGGTGAAATTTCAAGTTACTGAAATTTTAATAAATCACTGCGTCCATTTATTTAAAGTACAAAATGATCGTTCTACTTCTTAGTGGAATCAAAGATCTCTTGAGAATGCGTTTCTAATTTGATTAAGGTAGATTACTGATCGATTTTCTTCCCGTGCACATAGATGATCTTATATACTAAAGAAAAAAAAATACTAAACATAACAAGAAATATAAATAATCAAGACTTTTTTGAAAAAGTGTTTTTTACCGGCAAGGAGTTTTGACAGGTAGAATATATTTTATTATAAATTTGAGATCTACTTCGTACGAAACCTTAAACCAACTAAGATGATTTAATTAGGGACTTCATCCTTCGTGACATTTATATGGGTAAACGACGTCGCCTACTGAAGGTGTTATTTATAAAACAAATTTATACATAATATATTGATAATTTAACAATACTATTAAATGAAAACATAATAACCATGTTTATAAATCAAATCCCTAAGAGTATTAAGTTACACAATAATTGTGTAACAAGACCACGTGAATTACGTATTTAATAGCGATCGACTGTATTATGATTTAGGTATATCACGAATTTACTTACTTGTTATACAATATTATGTCTGGCTTCCAAACCCTTTCGTACGGTATTCTTATAACACTGATTCCGTCGAAATCGCTGATGTTCCATCTCAAGTGGTGGTCAGTCCATATTTGCGTTATCCAGCAATTTGTAGTTAGCAGTTGGTCTTTTTCTTCCTGTAAAAATGGCTATAAGTATTTTGCTACGAAATATTATACCTATATGATAACTTTACTAGTTCTTCCATTGTCGGTTTACGTTATAGTTTTCATACGCTGAATATGGAAAATGTATATAAAACTCATAAAATCCCCGACTCATTTCTTTCTCTATTATTTAGATGTAATGTGAAAAACTATAAGTTTCTACACCAACGCGGGACACACCGTCCATGGCATTATAATAAGAGGTACCTTGAAAGATTTACTTATTTTTGCACGCCTCATAAGCGAAGCGTTGAGGTGGGTACTACTGTCGCTTCGTGCAAAACATCTGATTTTTCAAACTTAAAATGTCTTTATGTATCATACATTGCACTTGTAAGATAATACATACACACACATATTAAGAAAAAACACTATTTTTAACATTCATGATATTTTTGATGTCATTTTTGTTATTTAAACTAGTTAAAAAACAGTTTAAAAAAGTTCTGTCTTGGACGTCCGTGTGTCTATGCGGATGCGGATGTCCGTCTGTATGTGCGGATCCTTTTTCTTGTTAACACGATAGCGACCGAAATACTTTACTAATCGAGTCTTTTTTTTTCTCTTACGCTTGAGTATGCTCAGGAATAGAACCCTTTCATTTTTCAGGGTCTGATTCGATGTGGTTTAATTGTTATTAAATAAACAAAAATAATAATTAATAAATATTTATTAAAAAAAAATTATGAGGCGTGCACTTTTGGATTTTCCAAATTATATTTTTTAATACTCATTTAAATAAAACCTTCGCAGTTTTCTTTTAATTCACGCTCAGTCCTCAGCGCTACAATTTCCTGCATTGAAGTCTTGATTACAAATAAAAAAGAAACTGAAGTAATAAACTATGAATTATCATGAAACAACAATTTAAATAAATTGCCGCCTGACTTCTTAATTGAAAAGTAAAAAATGTTATTCATTTGTGATTTAGATCGTTTGAGTTTATAAAAAAATAGTTAATGTACAACCTAAAACTTAATCAATATCAATGTCAGGAGTATTTTAATACGTATAAAGAATAATATAATATCTATATTATACTAGCGGTCCGCCCCGGCTTCGCCCGTGGTACATGTTTACGTTTTCTCTACATAAGAACCATCCTCGTACTTCAAAGAATATAATAAAAAAAGAATTATCGAAATCGGTTCAGCCGTTCTCGAGTTATGCGCTTACCAACACATTTTGCGATTCATCTTATATATAAAACTAGCGGTCCGCCCCGGCTTCGCCCGTGGCACATATTTACGTTTTCTCTACATAAAAACCATCCTCGTACTTCAAGGAATATATAATAAAAAAAGAATTATCGAAATCGGTTCAGCCGTTCTCGAGTTATGCGCTTACCAACACATTTTGCTTTTCATTTTTATATATAAGAAGATTCTCGTGTCACAATGTTAGTCTGCATACTCCTCCGAAACGGGTGGACCGACTCTCATGAAATTTTCTGTGCATATCGGGTAAGTCTGAGAATCGGCCAACATCTATTTTTCATATGTACCACGGGCGAAGCCGGGGCGGACCGCTAGTCTTATATATAAAATTCTAGTGTCACAATGTTAGTCTGCATACTCCTCCGAAACGGGTGGACCGATTCTCATGAAATTTTCTGTGCCTATCGGGTAAGTCTGAGAATCGGCCAACATCTATTTTTCATATGTACCACGGGCGAAGCCGGGGCGGACCGCTAGTTTTTATATATAAGATATTGCTTATAAAATAAGAATAAAATAAAACACAATAAAGATAAAATATAGGCATTAATATAGGAAAGGATATGAAAATATCTGACAAATTTTCAATCATTCTTCAATACAATTTGTCTGCATTCTGACGTGGCATGATATACGGCTTCTTATCATCAACTTTATAGCTGGTATGTCATAGGCCATGGGAACATACCTAAAAATCTTTATATGTATATCGAAATAATTAAAAAATTGCGTTTTTTACTAACTATTAGCACAAATCAATACTCGGATATGCACATTAAATTAAAATGAAATACAATAATTATTATAAAACTGCTTTTACTTTAAACAAATATTTCAACCTCTTCATAAGTACCATGCGGGCTTCATTTCAACAATCCTGGGAATGCTCACATTAAAATCTTTGTGGAATAGCGACCGACATACAATTAAAATAAACATCCGCAAATAATGCGTTTCGTTTATGACAGATTCACTTGTATTTGTAAGCTTTTTCACATTTCCTCTTTGAAACAGAGCTTTGATATTAAAACTGAAACAACAATTTATAAAATATGTGAGATATATTATTATTTTTGCATAATGACTTCGTTTTTAAAATTCATTAAATGTACAAACCGAAGAACAGAATTTGTGTGCGAATTGATTTTCCTTGAAAAATATGTAGCAACAAGATAAAAGCATTAATTCACATTATACAATGTACGCAATTTAAAAAATACACGAATTACTTCACTTTAATACCCATTGAATTTCATACCGCACCGAATGTGGAAATGTTTATTCCAACAATTTACTGACATTTTAAAATATAATATTATCATTTGCGATATTCAAAGTGGAATTGAAGGATGCATTCTGTATCGAGAGGTTACGGCTACGCCCACATCGCGACCAAGTTCGAGAGACTTGTAGGAATCGGTACAACGCAAATTATTTTCAATAAAGAGATTTACTGCATTGATATATGTGATACATGATCGTAATAACGCATTCATGCTTTTGTGTCGCGCGATGGAAAGGAATCAGATGTCTCGGATCTCTTGATAATATTTCTCTTTGTAGATTGTAATCTGTTTGAGATTAATAATACGTTGTAAGTGTACGTACCTACTTATTTCAACTACATATACTTGGTTTAACAAATTATTGTGTAACAGAGCTGAAATCGTAAATGAGATTATTCAGAATTAATCATTCCTCGCGTCGCAGTCGGTACATATTTTGTGTTTCTTATATCCATATGATCAGTGAGCCTTAACGATAAACTTTTTCAGAATTGAGGCTCGAATACATTAAACGTTATGGAATATTAAGTTTGTATGTTACGACTTTGTAAACGAAACTCTACGTTTCCTACAAGTTAAATTATGATATTTTACACGTAAACTTTTATTAATTTCCCTCGCACTTATATCGAAGTGGCAGGAACGATAAACTTCATTAAAATTCCATTATATCAAATCTTGAAAGAACTTTAGGGCTCTTCTAATAGTGTTCGGTATAATTTATACATCATCGAAAAAGCTTGCGTAGTCCATACAATAGATAATATTATATAGGACTATGTAGAAAAATGTAAATGATTGTATTTTGCCTTTCATTACCTGTTATTAACTATAATGATTGATATGATTTCTATACAACTTTTTAAATTATGATAATGAAGACGACGCGGCTTTTTAATTTTGTTAACCGAAACATGTCTCGAAATTAAAATAGGTATTTAAACAATAAATTTTTCTCTTTTATGTAAAAAGATTTTACCACAGTACAAATTATAATATAAAACGGATTTTATTCAGTCTTTATAGTTTTTACGGGTTCAATGGAATTTGGAAGGGCGATTATCCGACCTTACATCAGACAGAATTGAATAACAATGAAATCTAGTCACGTTTTTTCTGAATCGTTTTTGAAATTGAACAAAATAATGTATAAACCGAAATACAGAATTTGTGTGCGAATTGTCGTAGTGATTCCGAGTTTATTGAATTGCTTAGAGAGAATGTAATTTTCGACGACAGGTACGTATGAAATTAAGTAAGCCGGCTGATGCGGAAATTCGTAATATCCCCCAGAAATACGTTATGTTAGCGAATGAATGACAAAAATTTATTATATAGTGAATGTTTTAGTCTAGGTATTTGTTTTGATTTTCTACTAAAATAGCATAAATAAGTACATACTGCAATATAGTGAATCTTATCTTTTGTTATTGAAGTAGGAAATCCGTCTTGCTTGTTGTTATAATACGGAAATTATTGTTCTAGAAATAATTTAAATTGAATGCTTTTAATTACTTAGACTGTTCTATATTACAGTTACAATATCCGCAATGAAAACAAACATAACTGACAATTATATTAAAAGTCGTCCCAGCGAAACACTGCGGACTAATTTTCAGCTCATAAACGGTAAAACTAATAATTAAATTAACTGTAAAACTCAAATAGCCTGAAAAGTGTTCCCGTTAAACACACCTGTTTGCACTAAACGCCTCTAAATATATCTCTGTGTTGGAAAATGGCAAGTGAAAGCCATAATTTACTAATTGATAGTGGTCCAAAGATAATTAAATTAACATTTTAATTTACCTTTGATGTCAATACGTAATTAAATCATTGTCGATGCGTCGCGACACGGTTGCTTACTAGGTATATTATGTTATAAAATTATGAATTCTGCCAAAGAAATACTGTGATTAAAACAATATAAAATTACGTAAACATTATTTGCCCATACTTGCAACCGCAAATGCAAACCATTTCTTGGGAATAGATATCAGTCACAGATAAAAGGTTAAAAATAGCTAAGTGAAATAAATATGTTTCGTATCTAATAAATTAAATTTGATGTAGTTTCCCCCTTCAAGGGGAAATTAGGATGCCTACAGCACTGCCGGCGGATTTGATGAAGATAAATTGCCTAAACTGTTTTTATAGCAAAAAATTATATGAATATATTCCTCAACGGCAATCGCTTGTCAAATATTTATAAGTACAATATTATACGTGTACGTTATTTTAATATAAAAAAGATAAATATCATCTTGAAACGTTATGTTTTTTTATAAAGTTCGGCAAGAAGATCAGACGGTTATAACTAGACATCGGATTATATGCATTTGCATATTTGCATATGCAAATGCATAAAACTCTCTAATTACGGCGTTAGTGCATATTTTAGCCTTTTTCCCCAATCGTGCATATTTCGTTAAGTAGCGGGAGTTTTGATTGGTCGACTTACCTTTATTAGCCAATCAGAACGCTCAGCGAGTAACAAACCCTATTTTGGCATGGTAAAATGGCAAAAAATTACAAAATCGGCTCCATTTTAAGTAAATTTTGAGCCATTCAAAATAGAGCTAGATTACCCTTTTGAGGCTAAAAACTTAAAACACAGGTTGAATTCCAAAAAAGGGCTAGATTTAGCCCGGAAAGGCCTAAGGTGGCAAGACTGGGCTGGCGGGTGACTAACGTCACAAATTTGCGCTCGAAAATTTGGTAAAAATGCTTAATTTTATATTGGCACAAAAACTATACTTAATTTCAAGAAAATTTCACTGTTTTTGTACAATCTTTGATTTAAATATATAAAAATAATAAAGGTTTTTTGATTTTGTATTGTGCATATTTTAGGCATATCAGTCGTTTTTAGTGCATATTTTGGCCTTTTTAAGTGCATATTTGCATGCATATTTTGGCATTTTGTTAGTGCATATAATCCGATGTCTAGTTATAACCTATTGGTGAATTACTTTTCATAAACAAGCCATTAGTTTTTTTAGCGTATGAAGTTATATTAGTCTATACCTAAATTACAATATTAGGTACCTACTGGTTTATATGTATTATAAGTGAAACAAAGATAATAAGTTAAATTTAACACAAATAACTAAAATAAATAAATTTGCGTTCGTTTTACTATCGTATACACGTACAAAGACTGGTGCTAATTTACATTTCAGTAGGTACAAATAATGAATACAAATTTGGACTAAATGTTCATTGTTTTGTCTGAATAAAGCCACGTTATTCATGATTTATTTTGTAACTCCGCATTCCATCGAGTTAATTCTTTCACTTATTTTAGAAGGTACAAAAGTGTGCCTTCAAAATTTCTACCTACATCTAAAAAATACGTTAGCACACGTGGACTCGAGTATATATACAGGCAATGAAATGAATCTGATTTTGATTGTGATTTGTGATGCCGTACCATGAAAGTATTCAACGTTTATGACATGGAAATCTTGAATTTTATATTAAACTAGGTTTCCGCCCGCGGCTTCGCCCGCGCAGTCAAAGCAAAACCCGCATAGTTTCCGTTCCCGTGGGATTTCCGGGTTTGCGTCATTTGCCCGGGATAAAAAGTAGCCTATGTCCTTTCTCGGGTATCAAAATATCTCCGTACCAAATTTCATGAAAATTGGTTCAGTAGTTTAGGCGTGATTGAGTAACAGACAGACAGACAGAGTTACTTTCGCATTTATAATATTAGTATGGACAAGCGGTCCGCCCCGGCTTCGCTCGTGGTACCTACATGTTTAAACTATCCTATCTCTCAAGTTGGATCGAACTGCACATGGTGTGCGAATTTTACTATAAGTGGTTTAGGAGTCCATTAAGTACAAACATTGCGACACGAGATTTATATATATTACTAGCGACCCGCCCCGGCTTCGCACGGGTGCAATGCTGATACTAAATACACTACAGAAAAACTTTTAACGTTGTATACGTAGTATATTATTATTAGTCTGTGGTTGTATATAAAAACATAGCGGCCCGGCCGGCCGGTACCGCCGCCGCAAACGGTACGCCCCGCAATTTTTAAATCTGTAATATCTTCGAAAATATTCACTTAAATCATATGGTGTAAAGGGCCATATATATCTATATTAAATGAACAATGTATTCAAGGTATTTAATTGGTTAAGGATTAATGCTGTATTGGTTAAAATCGCTTCGAAAATTAGCCATTATTTGTCGTAAAAAGTAAATGACAAAAAAAAGTTATTGTGGGTTATCCATAAGAGATAGACATATGCCATCGCGGACTTTTCTGTAGACCTTTTCAATGTGTACAATACTTAGTACATTATTTTGATAAAACTCGTAGGGTTCAGCCTGCGTTTGCAATGTAAGCGGATAAAATGTAATTATTTACGACATCACATTAGAAACCTCAAAAATAACAGTACTTCTCCACTATTTAATGGATGTTATTATACATATAAACCTTCCTCTTGAATCACTTTATCTATTAAAAAAACCGCATCAAAATCCGTTGCGTAGTTTCAAAGATTTAAGCGTACAAAGGGACATAGGGACATAGGGACATAGGGAAATAGGGACAGAGAATGCGACTTTGTTTTATACTATGTAGTGAAGATTATTAGCAGTAATAAACACACTTCATACGAACTAATGGAATAAGCGCAAATTCAAATGAACAGTAGGTGAATTTGGGGAGTAATTAATTTATTCGTTGACAGAAATTACTCCATTTCGCCGTTTATTAAACGGGTTCTGAGTTATTTGACACAAGGTGAATGCGTGGTAATTGAATTCGAATTAAATCTATAAAACCTAATTGCACTATCAAAAAAAAAGACGTGTGGCACTCGGGGACTGCCGCGGTAAAGCTATTGCATGCTATGCCTTCAAGCCACACCTCCGTGGAGCGTGAGGTTTTTTCGTTACGGAATTTCTGGATTCGGTCCCCGCGCTCAAGGCTCGCGATAGAAGCTATGCAATAGCTTAAAAATTATTTACTTAGGTCAAGAATCCAAAAGGATCATTTTACATGTAGGTATACATATAGGTATCGAACATGGTTAAGAAATTTATTCTAAACTTTCCTTTTCCTTAAATTCTTCAGTAGAATATAGAATACACGATCTTTGTTCAAGCGGTCGAGGGTTCGAGACTCTAAGCGAGAGTGCAAAATTTAAATTTATTTTTAAATTTGTCTGCTCTTTAACCACGTTAATCACCACTTAGCAAAGGAACACAGCTTGAGGAAACCAACCAAGGAATAGTTCGTCACATATTGTGTTATCTGCCCACCCGAACTTAGCCAGTTTTGGTGAATTGTGGTTAAACCATACACATAATAAATGAGCTAATGTTGATATTTATAAATTTATGAAAGAGATCTAATTTACTGGCTATGAATAGAAAAAATATTAACTACAATTTATATTTTCAGTAAAATTTTCCACATATTTTACATAATCTGCAAAATTTACAACCATTGAGATCCGTAAACCTTTTTATTTAAAAACGAATTTTTAGCATGATAAATGAGTTCCTTGTTACCCAAATAGAATATTAAAACTTTCCCTTGCGTACTTTTGTGAAAGCTTACTTACCTTTAATTTAAATATTTCTTAAACATTATTTATGGACGGCAAAATCGCTGGACCAACTACATATTTTATAAGAAAGGAAAATTTGGTAATTATGGCTTGTTATACAAAACACAATTATTAAATCACGCACCAGTGAATTGCTTGTTTAAAGACAGTCTACATATAATAATTCATGCATCACAATTCCACTACGATACTATCATAATGTATTCTTCAATAATACTTACAACATCAATAATGTGGTGTAAGGACACTCCAAAAGTCACAAGTAAAGGGTGCGATGAGTTTTCAACAGGTCTCACTGAAGGGTCATACTTGTCCATTAGATGCCGAACCAGCTGGTATTCTTCATCACAAGAAAATGCACCTGCAAGAACATATGTTTGGTAACAAATTCACCATCAACTCAAAGAAACTTTCAGGATACACAACGAATAATTTAGATTATATCGTACATGTTTATTATAATAAATACTTAATTGGCCACCAAAAAAGGAACACGAAACTCGAACGTAAAGAATATACCTACAATAAACACGGAAAAACGGCAAAAAAGGCGGTCTTATCACTGGAAACTATATCTTTCATCTCACACTTTTCTGTGATCACACATGTCACCCGTACCTACAGCTATATCTTTCTATAAAAAGTATCAAAGCTTCGCAAAAATACATAAGCTTGAAACACCTCTATTGTAGCGAAAGCGAGATCTCTATACTGAGTGTCGCTTTTAGCATGTAGGTGTATATTATTTTAACCTCCACAATATTTTCATGATAACCGCAACTTATGACACGTCATATTTTACAATAGACTTCTCATGACGCGTCATTTATCGTTGTCGTCAACAAGCCCTTTAAAATTATGTTTATCCTTTGAAAATACTGTGAAATACGGGACACACAATATTGCTTTAGAGCACCTTCGACAACTGTTGTTATTTATATAAAACAGGGATTTGCTTTGTTAAATATTTCAATATAAAGTATTTGCAATATCACTAATGCTTCGTGTTTAATATTCTCCATTATATTGCCGACCTTAGCTTTTATTAAAATAACTGGCCCTGTAAGCTGCAACTAGCCAAGCCAAGAGTCAAGACTTGATGGATATTAAAATTATTAATGTTTTCTTTTAATTGTGATTTGTTAATAGGTACTATTCTTTTATGTCATTGTTACATTACTATGTACTTATAGATAAGTAAAACAATTATAATTAGCACCGAGAATTTTTATAAAATAAAACTGATATTATTATTATCGGGTTCATTTCAACAAAACTTCAGCTGTCTTCATTTGCATACATACACATAACATGTATAAGTATAACTATAATATACTCATTATAAAATATTATCAACAACGTTAAGCCGGGTATCCACTTAGGTTCGTGGTTTGCGAACGCGCCCGCTCCGCAAACCAAACATAATGGATACGTCGTGATCGTGGAGCGCGACTGGAGCACGATCGGAGCACGGCGGAGCGCTCCGGAAGCGGTTTTTTGCGCGAACTCAAAGGGGAGCGCAGTTTGTTCGCGGACGTGAGCGTGTGTTTGTTAAGTTCGCGAACATGGAGTGGTCCGATGAAATGATGAATATATGCATTATTTCATTATTTCTTCATATTACCTTGCCAAAATTGAGGAGGTTGTTTGTATTCCATCACAATATAATGTATCAAAATATAAGCTGCACTTCCTACTAATTCTGGAGGCGGCATGTTTGCACCGACCGTCTGTCGTGTGTCTACTGGAGACCGGAGCGCGGAATTTAGCGCTCCGACAGGAGCACTGATGTTGCAGCCTAAGTGTGTACACTATACACGTTCACGTTCGCGGAGCACACATTGTTCGCAATCCACGGCGAACCTAAGTGGATACCCGGCTTTACGGTGGTCTGTTCATGACATCTGGTAATAAAGCAACGTAAAGGTACCAATGAGCACCACATCAAAGGTTTAATTAATTATTGTCCACAGTGCCACACTAGAAAACTTTGGTCCCATTTGTAATATATAATATACATAATACGTATTTTATACTCTTGTTGTACATATTTGTTTTGATACAAATATTTGATTCAGAATATCCGTAAAATGCAAACAGAAATATCACATCTAATTGGTCTTTTCAGATTCATGTTTTCAATAAACATAGAGAGAGAAATTGTCGAGTACAATACAATACAATAGTTAATAAAAATTCTATATATCTAATGTGGTTTATATTAGACAATAGATAGGTATATGTATAGATTTTTTTTCATATCTTAGTTCAATTCTGACGCAAGAACGATCAGTGAGTACCTAAGTTGATTTTCCAACTTACTCAATTACTTTCAGTTAATTTAAATACATACTTATATTAACAACATCCATTTGACAATATAAATAAAAGTTTCATAGTTGATACGTGTTAGTATTCTGTACTAGCACGGCTAAAATTTTTATAGTTATTCCTTCAAGTGGCATTTTATGCAGGGATCTCTGCTGACTAACTATAAAACTAAAGTAACTTATCACTTACGTACCGTTTATGAGGTATAAATAAGAATTATCTTAGATAGAAATAGAAATGTTTGCAAAGCTTACACCAGCATGTTAATATTACTTTAACAAAGAAATTTAATTAAAGCTTTAGATTATTTTTAATTAATTTCTAAAACATAAGTGTTTGATGTTGCACCTGAATACTCAGAGAAAAAGCTCGCCCTAAATACCAAATTTTATAACAACACTAGGTTTCCGCCCGCGGCTTCGCCCGCGCAGTCAAAGAAAAACCCGCATAATTTTCGTTCCCGTGGGATTTCCGGGATCACATCATTTTCCCGGGATAAAAAGTAGCCTATGTCCTTTCTCGGGTATCAAAATATCTCCATACCAAATTTCATGAAAATTGGTTCAGTAGTTTAGGCGTGATTGAGTAACAGACAGACAGACAGAGTTACTTTCGCATTTATAATATTAGTATGGATAGTATGGATAACTTAGCAACATTATGTCAAAGAAATAAGTCTTCTTATAACAGTCCTCAGAAAAATAAATCTCGATTCAGCATTTGTAGATGGGCTTGTATTTTCTAATCTAGACGAATTGGACACGTAAAACTCGGCTAAGCCAGTTGGTATTTTTAAAGTAACTAATTGAAACCCAAGCCGTTTCCCAACAATCTCAAAGTAAAGATTTTATAGACTCAGAAATTACCTCTTCCAAGTGTAAGTGCCTTTAAATTTTCTTTGTTCATTGATTCATTTTGTGAATAGAATAATATTCAGATTTTTTAATTATTTAAGAAAGAATATTCTGGGAAAGTGGATTTTTTAATTAAAATTATTATTGATCCATAATCCATACCACTCCATACTAATGATTTTGCCGAAAGGAAGTGACTTTCAGCGTTTAAAAAAAGCAAAGAATAATTTTACGTCAATTTTATTGCAAGCATTAGGTACTTTAACATTTCTAAGCGAAAAGGGTTGAGCAAATTAACTTTTTATTTGAATAAAATATTAAATCGGGCAGGCTTAAAATCATCTACACCCTTTATTTGGAAACTGAATTGAATAATAACTGTTTTAATTAAAACGTTATTTTTTTTGCAGATCTTAGTCGGACTTTATCCAGACGTTATTACACGACTTTCGAACTTGTTTGTTAGTGTGTTTATAGATTTCTTAATATTGATGAAAGTAGTAGATTTGATAATAAAATTGTTACTATAGGTAAATTGATAAAAACTGTTTTAATGCTTAAAGTTTTTATTCGAGCATTTCCTCTCTATCATCTTCATTTATACGATAAACAGCTGAGTCCCCGTGATCCAATTTGACTGATGTGACAAGGGTCAATAAAAACAAAATAAACCCTTCTGAAAATGTTTCCAAGGTAGTCTAAAGATTACCATGATAATACAAATAACATTAGTACAAAAAATAAAGAAACCTAATACGTCTGTCTCTATCTACTATTTTATCTTCACATAATATACTTATTGTAAACCTATCTAATAAATATAATCCTCTCCAATATTATAAATGCGAAAGTGTATGTTTATCCGTTGGCAACGAGGGCAAAGCCGCAGGCTCAGTTTCAGTTCTAATGAGATTATACCTTCATTTTTCTAATAAATGAGCTTAAGAATATTTCATACATTTTCATGGAAATGCATTTGGTTTATTAAAAATATATTTTTTTAGGTTAGGATCATCTAATTGTGTCGACAACTAACATATTTTCAGTCAATTAATGCAATACATAAATAAAATGAAACAGATCATGATGAAATATTACTGCAAATTTTAATAAAATATCCTATTTAATAGAGTTAAGGAAGGAGCCTGATTAATATATCTAATTTATCAAATCTGTGAGCCTCATCGTTATAAATTACATTATTTTAATATTTTGATCACCATCAGTCAGACAATCTTTTTTTTCTTAATTAGTAATGAAGCAATTCATTTTAATTTATCAAAAGTATTTTTTGACTCTAAAATTCCTGTAGGTACTTCGATTATACCTACATGTCACATGTTACTGAAAAAAAGGGCAGTCCAATATTCTAAACGTGAATTTTAATTTCTACAAAGGAAATCTTAAAAGCAGAACTTACAAACAACTTTAAATGTACAAAGACTCTTTATATGTGTGGTAAAGCATTCTTTGAGCATTTACTAATGTGACTCTTGTACTTTTTCTTTTTTGCTCGTGTCTAGGGCATGTGGTCTTGTGTCAAGAATAATCACCATTTTATGGTTAAAATTTACAAGTCAAAGTGTAAAAAGAGTATAAAAGAGAAAAAAAGGTAGTGTAATTTTCTAAATATAAAATCTTTCTATGTACTTTATAATATTACCTACCCAAGTAAGGTTGGACGCGCGAAATTCACTATAAACAGTGGACTGCTTGGACTATGTGGTAATTACATACATTACCTAATGTAAAAAAAAACCAGCCAAGTGCGAATCGGACTCGCGCACGAAGGGTTCCAGTATCTATGGGGACCCCCCATAATATTTTACTTTTTTTAATTTTTAGTATTTGAGATAGACAACGAAGTCTCAGTAATAGGGTCCCGTTTTACCCTTTGGGTACGGAACCAAAGAGCGTGTGTGTCGACCTCACGTGTCAGAAGTGAAACTTCTTTGGCAAGATTCAAAGATATCAAAATCGTCGCCTTTGTTTACTCTCAACCCGCCTAAAGAAGTTTCACTTCAAAACAAAAACACATCTACTTATAGGTAAGTAAAACATACGGTAAGTAATGAGAGAAAAGTATACAAACATTTCGTACAAAATTAATTAGCTATAGCAGATTTACATACATAGTAAAGTAAAACGTTTACAGTAATTGTTGTATTGTTAAAAAATTACATTTTACTCATAAGAAGAAACTTGAACAGAATATAAGTTGTAATAGTATTGCGTGTGTAAAGAATTGTCAAATTAATTAATGTTCCTAAGCGCGAAAAACTATTATTTCATTTGGTATTTTCTACACACATCTATTTCCATAACTTTGTCGCATACAAATTGTATTTTTCTACGTGATTTGCGAACAAAATTACTCAAGAAGCAGTGTTTAAATTATAATTATATTATTTCTGTAAATGTGCAACAATTAATAACTGTTCGATACTACAACAAATATGAAATACAGCGTCTTACGTCTTAACGTTAATAAAAATAAAGATTCGTAATACTTACTTCAATATTAGATATTTATTTTTAAGACAATTCAGGTCGGTCAGACTATGTTTTTGTACTACATGACGCTTAAAATACCTAATCATCGATTTGTGTATTTTTTTGCCAAAACTAAAAAATATTGAAAGGAAATCATACCTTTTAAAATTAATGGTGAAAGGATCCAAATAAACTTCAATGTTTTTAGCCACATATTCATAATAACTGCCTTGTATAAACTCGGTATATTATACGAAATATAAATGTAAAGCAAATCGCAAAAAACATATTAAATACAATCACTCAATAATGTAAAGTTTATGCAATAAACGCACAAATTCATTATTATCGCAAATTTTAAACACAACACTTCCTTTGTACTAGTGATTATACAATAGGCAATAAATTCGGTGTAGCCTCAAAACATTTTTATGTAATAAATTGTTTATGACGTTCGTAAAATGTGATTAACGGTGCGGATAAAAGTTGATGTTTGCGTGAATGGCGCGCGTGCTATCTGCCGCGGCTTTCGAAGCACTGAGCGCGGAGCTTAGCCAGTTGGGCTCTACGAGTTGTGTGCTACGAAATACATGTAAGCTTTATTTTAAAGTCCCAAGTTGGTATAAAAACTTTAATTTGCTAATTTTAGGTACGTATTTTAATTGATGTTAGCAACGTTTATTTAAAACCAATATTTCTTCATATTTTCTATTGCAACGTACAATATTTTACTCGTAAAGTCAAAACAAAACCTAATGCCAGTTAGTCCGATCCGCTCTAGATTTTTTTTTACAAATTGCTTTAAAAATCTTACAGAAAATAAAAAAGCATCATTTAAGAAAATTTTATATGAGCTTTGAGCAAGAATATGAAGTAACTATCCTTATGTGGACCAATAGTAAACACTTCTTACCTTACTAAAATGAAGGATATTTTGATGTAACGTCGGAAATAGCTTTCAAGTGTCATTTGATGGGTAGTGTAAACATTGTACACCTATGAAAACCTATTCTAGCGAAACTCTTGATGGTCGAATAAATCTTTTACGTTTAAAGTGTCACTTAACCGGGTTTAAAGTGACATGATTAAATTTAAGGAAGTGGTTGATTCGTAAACTACATTGAACGAATTTCAACACTTGTAGAAACTGATTTTAGTTTGGTTTCACTTTCTGGAAGATAGCAGCTTACCAGGATTTTAGCGGTTGACAAAGTACAGAAACAAGCCACTTTCCGATTTATCGTTACCTGCATTTGCAGTTAAGCGCTCTATGCTGCAGAAGTGGAAACGAATAGAAAGACTACCTGCGACATTTAAATACATAATGGGAATTGTTACATGCATGCGTAACTCTTATTTTAATACTTTTTTCCCACTCCCTCTCTTTCTCTTAATATTTTTTTGCACAGTAATAAAAAATAAGGCAGTGGACTTTCAACAACCTATATTAATTAAATATTCACGTATTGTTAAATTGTATACAGCTTCAGGCTTGGACGTTGATACCTTTTTTATTAGGAGTTACCGAGAGTACAAAGAGAGTGTTGCTTTGACTATCGAGTTTAAAAGTCTGTCAATATGGAAACTTATCCCTGCAACTCGATACAGGGAACAAGAAAGAATTTCTTGTTCAAAAATCTGATTGAAATATTGACTGAAATCATTCATTGTACCTATCCATCGATTTTAATTAAGGGCCGATTTTTCAATCCCTGGTTAAAACTTTTCCTGCCAATAAAGTATTACACGATAATATTAAAATGTCACATGTAAACTGTCAATTGCGGGCAATAAGAATACATTTTTAAAATGGTAGTTTTATACGTTATTCGACGAATAAGTTTTAACCAAGGATTGAAAAATCAGCCCTTAATAAAATAAAACTTTAATGCATAATTTGAAACGTTTGACATTTTATACTACAAGGTCTACTATAAGATATTCCGCTATAGGAAGGAAATATTTTGAACAAAACGGTGTCCCGATCATAGCAAATGCTGTCTTGTGGAACATTCACCTGAGTGTGAAGAACACAGACAATTAAAGATACCTAGATATCAGATACCTGTAGGCTGGTTTGCTACATTTTCCAGTGTCATATATCGTAAATACTGCCACATTAACCAGCAACATTTTTCATTTTATAACAGTAACCTGTAAGAATATTGGAAAATTTATAATTATCATAGTAATGAAGGAAAAAATATTCTATTGTCTGTAATGTATGTACGGATGGTTTTAAGTATAAATAATTGTTTAGAAGTACCTACTTTAAATATGAAACGTGCCTATCTGTAGATTTCAAATTAATAAACCTTCTTGGGACGAAATAGGACTTGGATATCGCTCCTTGGAATCTGTACCACGGAATACCTAAATAATTAAATTGTATAATACATAGTACCAAGGACTAATCGTCGCGACATTATAACGAGACACTTATGTTAGAATTAAGATCGATCTAGTAAGATGTTTAGTGTTTACAGTATATTACAATAACAACTTAGTACCTAATGAACAAGTGGAACCACTTACAAAATGTGTCTCAAAATCCAATCAACTTTTTGAAATTTAATTTACAATTAATACAATACTTGTAGAGCAACATGCGTATGCTTATGTATATGCATGACATGAATACTAACTCAAAAACTTATATAATTACAAATATTATATACGTGCGAGCATTTCAATCAAGTGCTAATTCAACCTTTTTAAATTTTAATTCGATTACGTACGTTGCAGGAAAAATCCTTAACAAATTTGAAATAATGTTAGTGGAATAATAAAACTTAAAAGTAAACCTTGATCAATTTATATCTATTCTAAAAAATTATATAGGATAGTTAACTTAATGTTAGTTAATGTGAACACTTTCTTATTGCGTGGTTACCACACTATTAAGACGATACACAAAAAAAAATCCACTGCTTGGCGGGCGGAGTCT
>CAJQZN010041501.1:0-16209 GCA_907164685.1 Colias eurytheme
ACATTTGCAATCCTTACAATTCAAAGGTTTTCGGTGATAACCTATAACTGGTTTACCTTATATTAGTATTCTATACACAATCGGCTTCGGTACTTGCATTGAACCGTGGGAAAAACATCAATTTTATGAACCCACTTTTATTGCCCAAGCATCTTATAAAGATGTGCAAAAATTTTGTATCGCTCAATTATGTGAATGTCGAGCTTTATTTTCTTCAATTTTTAAGGAGATAATAATAAACAGATTGTATTTGGAAATATAAACAAGAAAAAAAGTTACTGAATTTGTTTTTTGAGTATAATTCGAATATGAAATTTCATTATTAAAGTAATATTAGTTCAAATAAGTCAATATTAGGTCTATCTCATCACAAAATATTACGTAAAAGTAAGTCTGATTGTTATAAAACCTTTTTGCGTTCATCAACAATTTTGCAAATGAAAGACAATATTTCTTTAATTTACTTAAATACAAAGTAAACGTCTTTGAACGTAAAATAGAGGTAGGAATAACGAGATTACAATATTAATCAAATTATGATTTGCCTTTTAAATTAGAAGATTTACTTTATTTGAAAATGTTTAAAGGGTTATAGGACGAAAACATTAGTAGTCATTGTTTTGCAGTTTAATTTATTAGTTATACTTCCATATTTGGGAAGAATAAATAGATTTTCTTAATATTTTATCAATTATTTATAATACTTTGAAAAAGTGGATTTGCTTTACTTAACAGAGATCAATTTGGTCCTAAATTAATTGATTTCAATATTCTTATTTCTCTACTTGTATTATGGGTCTAGACCATTGAGATAATATTAATAGGAGACGACACCGCCTACATCACTTATGTTCCACTCAACATACGTCATGTGACGTATGTTGAGCGGTATTTTTTAATGGTTTTAAAGTGAAACGCATCAAACATGCCTTCGTGTGTGTTACGATATTGCACAAATAATACAAATAATACGGAAAAGTGCAAAGGAATAACTTTCATCGTTAAGTACCTAACTAAATAATAATTTTTAAAACTTAGTTAGAGCAAAAAAATGGCGCACAGATTTTGTTCGTGGTGTCTCCTCCATACGTAGTAATATTATCTCAATGGTCTAGACATATAGTCTAGACATATAGACATATATATAGTTTATGCATACCTACATACTTACCTCTATGTTTTTACGATTAAATTGCCAAAAATATCAACAAACCAATCACGGTAAAAGCGTTGAAAATAATGGTCAAATTGTTTCGGTTCATAAAAAGGCGTTGTAAAATATTCAGTATTTTATTTCCCATCTGAAAGGGAACGGTTTTCGTGGCTCTTTTTAATGAATGTATTTTTGACTTGGAATTCATTGTTTGTGGGTTTTTTGTGGACATGACATTATGGATTAACCAAAATTGTCTTATCTTGTAATGTCTTCATAATGTTAAATGCCATATACCTAGTAGTAACTTACCTAACATATTTAAACTTATTTTGTTTTAATTAAATAATATTATGACTATTAATTATTGGTCTCTAACTCGAATTATTTAGGTACCTACCTACAAACTTCATTCTCCTATTAATCACTACATAGTAGGTATAAAACAAAGTCGCTTTTTCTGTCCCTATGTATGCTTATATCTTTAAAACTATACGCAACGGATTTTGATGCGGTTTTTTGTAATAGATAGAGTGATTCAAAAGGAAGGTTTTAGTATATAATTTATTAGGACTAGGATTTTATTTATTTAGACAAAGCGGGCGAAGCTGCGGGCGGAAAGCTAGTATTCTAATATATTTTTATTTATTTATTTTTTTAGTTTTAAACCTTCATACTAAATAATGTTTCATTATGAGAATTAGTTACCGTCATATGTCTTAAGGCTCGTGTATAATAATATTTACCTGCAAGGAATACCTCTTTACGCTAACCTTATTAACTATGTTAATAGGTTGAAAGGTAGTTGAAACTTATAAAGGGAGTGCATACAAAAATAATACTCGACTTTCACTGGACTGCACTTAACTATTGCCTTTTAATATTTACATAATCCGGATTACCGCTTTTGCAATCTAGATAGAAATATCATACTAGACTAACACAGGTTTTATAAAGTGGACGCTTTTTATAAAATAAATTCTTATTTCCTCTAGTATTAAATTGTTACAATATCCATCTTTTTCTTTAGCGATTTCATAGTTGAAGTAACACTGAAATGTCGGTACTGATAACACAGCATATTCTTAAACAATTAATATAATATTATCGAATTAAATTAATATATGTTCATTGTATTTAAAAATACGTTTTATGTTACTTATGAATTGATTTGGATTATTTAAATGTTGACTTGTGGTAAAAAAAAATATATTTTTAAATCTGAAAAACGGATTAATGTACTTTGATAAATACTACTTTTCAAGCTTGAGTAAGTAAACATATTACACATAGAAGCACATAAAAGGTTGTAGGCTTATTACATTAATATGGTTTTCTATGTTATTTGTATAATTACAAACTACATATTAAGCAGTAATAACTGTTTCATTATTTTAAAAACTCACACATGTGATTCGGAGCTTTTTCCATTTGTTTCATGCATTGATTTCATAATATTATTTTATTTGAAAATTATGGGGTCATTTTTTAGTCCATGGCTAAGTATTAACTTATCAGTATAATAAAGTATTACTTAAACAATAAAATAAAAATATTACCAGTAAAATCTCAAAAGACGTGCATTTAGAACACTTTTTAAATGGTTGATTACGAAATTTGACGAATAAGTTTTAAACCAGAAGGTCGATAAATTAGCTCTTTGTGATATTATATTACATTATTATATATAACATATACGTTTAGGAAGTGTGTACGTGTTCCTAGGCTTGTCTTATTTTAGGCAAACCGGAACATGCATAACACAGATTACTGCCTATTGGAGCATAGATATCTCATGTTGTCAAACACACCACACGACATACATTCAGTAGTACAATCATGTTATTTCAGGTGCAATGACTTTATGAGAATATTCCGAAATACATGTGTATGAATTATAGTTTTAAATATATAAATTTACCTTACGTAATATATATATATATTAATGTATAAATATCTATACCTACATTCATGATATTTGCCCTTATAGTTGAATTTAAATATGTACAATTTTTAAAAACTACACATTTTGCTCATATATTGTATTATAGTACATATTATACGAAAATATGACGTCATAGTTCATTCTAGTATCATAAGGAAGATATATACATAAAATAAAATAGAAGATGTATTTAATTATACATAGGATGAAAGCATCTTGAGAGAAATCAAAATGGCCAACACGAAAGCTTACCAAGTAAAGCTTTGACTTAAGAAACGACGTAGCTGAGAGCACGGCTAAGTATTACAGGAATCAGAATATCTGGATAGAAATTCATTAAAATCTGTAAATAGATGTATATTTATTTCCAAGATAGGTACAAAGTAGATATTAAATAGTAACTATATCGTCATCTCTAAAAATAGCTATTATTACCCGAGTAGCACTGCTCTACAAAATAAAATATTATATTTGTTTTTCACATACACAAAGGGAACATTTATTAAATAATACATAAACTAGATCAGATATTTCCACACTCAGTCTTTTATATTCTTATCGTAAAAATAAAAATAAGACCTACTAATAAAAATGCAAAATATCGAATGTAACTATATGTGTATCCATTGTTTTATTACACAAATAAATGCTTTAACAAAAAATACTGCAAATATACTCAAAATATATCCTACCTAAGTATGTAGTACGCACTTGATGACTCGTTAAAGCGATCACTTTTACCCACATATACCGCTTAAACATATAAGTTCATCGTAAACTAATTCATCTCTATGCGTTTATTACACTCCCTAGTAACTACGATAGTTACAATACGGCTTATTCTCCTTACAATTAGTAGTGATGTATAATTCGAGCAACAATTACTCAGAACAACTTGCAAGAAAGGATAAGTACCCTAACTTTGTTAATGATGATTAAACTGCCAATTGTTTGGTTAAACGTAGAGTTGGTGATGATTTAATATGCGAAATTGAATTATGAATATTCCATTTACTTTTTAATAACGAAATGTGGTATTTTAATTGTTGGTGGCGCATTTTAATAACTTTCATTTAATCTGTTCAAAAGTAGATTCTCTACATAAGATTATTTTGAACATAAATTTTTACGAATCTTTAGATTGTATATTTTGTAAAATGACTTACATATTTTTAATAAATTATATAGTATTTTACACGATAAAGTTATAAAAAATTAAGATTAATGCTTACCAGTTACTGTACGAATAATAACAAATAAAAAATCCTTTTACAAATTTTATCGACAAATTATTAGAATTTCACGAGTGCTTTCAAATTTAGTGCTGAAGATTCAGATTCGACTGTTTCAATAACAGTTCTGTTAAGATCAACATAAATACTTTTTCGCTTTTCCAAGTAAAGAATGCTTTTGTGTAACTTTCACGAATTTAAGCAGAATGATTTTATTTCATTTTCTAATTACTAGATACTTGTATGCCTTATTGACTTCGCCTACAGGGTTATTTGTATTAAAAATTATATATGTAACGGTTCTTAGATAATTGATTGGCTATATTATAAAGTTTTTATTTGTAAGAAGTATTATTTAAACTATTTTGCATCAATTGTAAAATTTTGAACGTTAAAGTATAGATATAACTGCAAATAATAATTGCTATTATTTATATTTACTATCTAATCCCTCTAATCGTTGCCCTGTTATTTCTTTAAAATAATTTTGTTGCGATATATTAGTAACAGATTCAATTTGCATATTGAATAATTTTAAAAAATATTGAGTAAAAAGATCATGTAGATCATGCATCAATTGTGAAAAGAAAGAAATCTTTATCATTTTTTTCAGAATCTGTATATTTTTAATATCTACATAATAATTATTATTTTATACCGTACTTACGGGAGCCGTATATATTTAATGAACTGACGCATAAGAGTCTGTATTAGACCTAGATAGTGGATAAGACCTCTCAAACATTATTAATATTAAACTCTACGAATATCCTACACACACTTAGACCGAAAGAAGATTAATATTTTCCTGAGGAACCCTTGCTGGCTAAATATTAAAAATTATGTTGAGATTTTTAGAAAAGTGATGTAGAAGTTTTATAAAATTGGATTCGTTAAAACATTTTATAATCAATAGGTACCTAATATTGACTTCTAAAAAATACTCCGAAACTCCGGAATAAGATTCTGTAATTTTAAGAAAAACGCTGACGATAAGTAGCTTAAATCTAACAATCTATCAACCATAATTTGTTCAATTATTTAAAAGGTTTTATTAAATTATTTAATCTTTTAAATTAAATTATCTCTTCTTCTGTAAGCATTTGAACAACAAGTTAGAAAGAAAGCTTTTCATTATTTTATTTATATTCAGATTAAATAAATTACACAAAAAAAAAACAATTAAAGATGATGAGATGAACAATAGAAGAGACCACCATACAGATAAGCGCTTCAATCGCAGTAATAATAAGCTGATAATCAAATTCTTTGGCTAATCACCAAACTGCCCAATCTTCATCAATACCCAATATTACATCAAACTCGCTTATAATTCTATTATAGGACAAGTTATAATAACTAAAGCTATATAATAACATTACGCCCTTACAGAATATGTTGCCGAACTTTCCACTTAGGTAAGAGAATGGACTTAATGGATTCATTCGTATAATTACTGACGGATTGTTAGCACGTGTACACATAACACAAATTATCTACTTATAATTATTATAGAAAAGTTTAAATGCTGTTTAATTATTAAGATTGGAATTTAGAATGGACTTTCCGTAAGAAAATCTTTCTAGAGATACCTTTTCGTTGTAGTCTACAGCTGGGGCAATTTTAAAATGAATCATAGAATACCTAAACTACAAAGTAATATGTAATACGTAAACTTTTCTTTATTTCAGTCCAAATTCAGTGCGCAATGGAAAAGTAATTGGATCTGATAATGAGATAAAACTGGGAGTATATACAGTTTCGCACTTAACCCTTTTAGATTCCAACTAACAATATCTTTCCAGACTTTTCTATTCAAATATAAATCTCAGTGTATATGCCCTTATATCTAAGCATACTTTACCCACTTTTAGACACTTCAACGTATAATTAATATGAGTGCATTCACTATGGAAATGAAGCAACCCCAAGTTAACAAGGCGTAGACGTGCTAACGTTTTTAGTAGCCAGTAATGTGATAGTAACTTTACGCTTAGTTTTATTGTTACGAGGAACTGTCAACGGCTTTACAATCTTTTTTATTTTCCACTGCGTTGTTTTGTTTACGTTGTGTATAATATAGTTTGTCCTAACAAAGGTACAAATATTTGTAAGCAATGCTTGACTGAAACGTTTGTTTTAAAATATTGGCAGTTTCATCGTGATAGATAATACATATATTGTTTTGTCTCTCTCAAATAGTATTTTGTAGAAATGAACATTTAGGGCTGATTTTTCAATCATTGGATAAAACTTATTCGTCGAATAATGTATAAAACTACCATTTTATAAACGTATTCTAATTGCCCGTATTTGACAGTTTACGTGACATTTTAATATTATCGTGTAATACTTTATTGGACGGATAAGTTTTATCCAAGCATTGAAAAATCGGCCCTTAATAATTTAACATTTTAATCGAATACACAATTTTTATAACCATCGCAACGGTATTAAGCACTCCCTTTAATTTAATTTGTTGATTCTCTAATTAATCATGTCTCACATTGTCTCTCGAGTATGGAGTATTAAAGTATTATGAAATATTGTTAGTTTTTACGTAGTCTTTGGTAATATGTTTGTATGAAGTAGGTACCCACTTTATTAACAGGCCAGTGAATAGTTCCTCTCTTCTCTACTTAATTAGCTCTGCTAAAAACAGTAGGTAATTGTTTTAATGAATTTATGTTATAAGTGCAATGTACTTAGATAGTTCTTCTCGTACAAACATAGACATTAAACATTATTATTACTTGTATTTAAAATGAAAAAAACTTGTGTTAGCTCTAAAAATTCCTTAACCAGAAGAAAGCTACATTATTCCTTCGTACTTCCACATTTTCCCCTACATTTTTTCCTTCTTAACAAAGTCCGTCTTTCCAGACATGAATCTCACAATGCAACTAGCGGTGCTTGTGGCGGTGGTCCTCTGCATGGTGGACAGCGCGCCGGAGACACGAATGGTGCGTAAGCAGCAGCGACCAACAAGGGGCTTCAAGAACGTCGAAATGATGACAGCTCGGGGCTTCGGGAAGCGCGCCAGAACTGAACGTAAGTGATAAAGTTTGAGATTAGACGTTCTTTTGACGGAAAATTTATGTTCAATATTAATTTTTGCACAATGTACCTACTTATAGAATAGGGAATATTATGTTACATACTGCTTGGTTTGATTAAATGCAATTATTATAAAATCTAAGCGAATCATATTAAAAATGTATTCTATATTCTATGTATTACATATATCAATATACTATATTATGCAGAGCAAAGATACAATAAAATAATTTACCCGCTTTTAAAATTATTATTGTCTGTAAAAACATTTGTAATTTACTTCTCTGTGAAGTTTCTCTACATTCCCAAAGAAGTATACAGTAACATTTCACTAATTACTGTATAAGAGTTTCTGAGAACTAATATTTCCATCAAGATCCAACTAACCTTATCAAAACTCTAATATAATACGTCGGCGATACTTTCAAACTTCTAATGCATTTTGTCAGATTCGTAGAAGATTGGCGCGAAAAGCATCAATCTCATTCCAAGCTTGGAATAGAAGCTAATGGCGCGTATAATTTGTCACGGATTTTATACCTTTTAATTTTCTATCCAGTCTATTTATGTTATAATGAAGGAATTCCGCTTTTTATAGCTCTCTTGATATTTTAATTCTATCGGAAAGTCAACCTATGTATCACGACATTTTTTGCGTTGTTTTTTACTCATAGTAAACAACGCTAATTATTCAGGTCTATACTTTTAATCCTTTGTGAAAGCATTATAAACGTGAATATAGGTTAATCCTGTAAAAAGAAAAATTGTGTTTATTTTCCCCTTAAATTTCTCAGTCTATCCATATTATGAAGAGTTATCTCCACTTTCCTATGTTCTTGTTTGATTGTTATCTCTAGGGGTTAAATTAGTGAGGATTTCTCTTTCCAACATTTCAGTAGTGCAAATGTTTAGGAACAAAACTTATCTTTAGTGAAGTTACATCTGGATGTCTGCATTTAAAGCTGACGTAATACAAATAACTACGTTTAAGTAAAAATTGGCAATAGTCTAAATGTTTTGTTAATTAAGAAGGACCTTCTTCCTATAATTGTAATGATTTTCATGTATTGATCAACAATATGTAATTATTTTTATATTTAATTCATTCATTTAGTATTTAAAATAATGGTTATTGATTATCATAATTGGTTAAGGCGATGTATCCCAACAAACTACGGCAGAACGCCCGAACCGCGGTACACCTACATTTAAAAGTCCCTCCGTTGGTATCGCAAGAGATTTTGGCAAAAGAACACCGGAATTGGAATCAGAAGGTATTCAGGCTCTCAAAAGGATTCCCAACTCGCTGAATGGAAGGAAAAATTACGAATATCTCCAAACTACTGCTTCTCGTGGCGAGAACAAGAAAATCCATTTGTAAATGGCTAAGAGACTCAAGGGCGGTCTATTTATATGTTGCTTGTGAGTGCTTAGGAAGCAATAAAATCTAATTTCACAGTTTCATTGAGCAGAAAGTTTCTGCTTTAGCATTTTAACTTTATCAATAGCGACAGTTCTAAAGCACAAACTTTCAGAAAGGCTCAACAGTGACGCTACATTATTATGTTGAGGTGTCAAAGAATGTATAGAACCAAACGGACTGGTACGCTTTTGGAATTTTTAATTTCAGCCTTTGAGCGTCACCTTACAGTGTGATATTTTATGTGAAACAGTTTACTGGAATTTCTTTTACTACACATTCATATCTGAACAATCAACATATTCTTCACTTTTACACAGATGACACACATCGCGCCACCAAGGTTTTTAAGCCCAAAGGTCCTTTAATGGTTGCGTTCGATTTTGGCAAACGCAGTGGTAACGATGATGTAAACGAAGAAGGTAATATAACGCTTGAAACGATCGTCGCCTTATCACGCTTTCGACTGCTACCGTAGATATAACAATATGGAAGTAGAAGATGATCGCAAGAAAAGTACCCTAGGCTTCGCTTGTCAAATATTTATCGCTTCATTACTTTCGCGAATCTATGAGATCATTTTGAATTCAATATTTTGAATACCATTCAGTGAATCGTATAAGTTTACTATTTTTGTAATTCTGTTTTCTACCTATGAAATATGTATAAATTCTCACAGTAGAAGAGATTAGAGTGACCCGAGGTACATTCAAGCCAAATTCGAACGTACTTATCGCGAGGGGTTATGGGAAGCGACAAGGTAAAAGCGGCAGAGGTAATAAGATCACGCGATGATTTGAACCAATATAAAACCGATCGAACTATATTGGCGATATATCTTATGTTTTGATCGTGGCTTAAAAAGGCGACAAAGTGACTTATTGTTTACCTTTTATTTTCTGTATAATACGTATCGACCGAACCTTAGCCTCAGGGACCGGCTTAACGTGAACAGACATGAAACGATACAAACAATATTGTGTGACTGGACATTATTCGATACATATCACACACGAATAAGTTTAACATTTGCTTTACGTAACATTTATGGCTTAAACTATGTGCATTTTCTTTCACAATATCGGCAGCAGAGTTACGTGAAAGATTATTTTATGTTATTTGTCTTTGGAAGATTGAACATTATGCCTACGCTTTTTGATATACTCGAGAGTTATTACGCTAAAAGGGTAAAAAGTTGTGATATATCATAGTAAAAAGAAGTTCAGGTCGCATTTTCAATCAACGTTAAGGTATATACATTTTTAAAGTTTCAAATTTTGTAGTGTGATATATGAAAAAACTAGTCAATTTCAAGGGTGAATATTGCATAAGTTTTTCCTTTGAATAAATTTTATGAAAAGAATTAATCTAGTAACGTGCTAAGACTTTTAGAACTTTAAAAAACCTATGAAAGGAAGTTCAAAAGAATTAATTAGGATGCTTCTTCTAGTATTCCTATATTAAAAGATAAGTAGCTCTACACAATGAGGATTCTATAAATAATCCTTGGTCATTGAAGGTGAAGAAAATGCGACTTGACCTAATACGATTGTGGCTTCGAGATAATTAAATCAAGCTTTAGTAACAGCCAAAGTCAAACTTGCTTACCTTATTTCTGTGTTGTGTTGTAATTGAACGACGTTTGTTGAATAACCTACAGCGTTATTCATTGCGTGTCTTTCTCCTCAGTATTTTGCCCTGAGTGAGGTTAATTCCTTATCTTAATTACGTTTAATACGAGATTGTATTGCAGTGTATGGACTGGACAACTTCTGGGAAAATCTCGAAGCTACGCAGGATAAAGACGGACAGGAAGCTAACGAGGAAAAAAATGTGGAAAGGTAAGTACACTATTGTATCGATAAAAGGTGTGAATTATGAAGAATTAGTGGGTTTTATCATTTCTACATACTAATGTATTTACATGGTTTATTGTGTTACATAATTGAACAAAATATTTTTGTTTAAATATTGTTTTAGTATTAATTTTATTTTTAAAGTGAAACTTTTATTACATCGTCTCAAACTTTTTGCTCTGTGTAGCGCATGTCGCGTGACGGTCGAACCGTACGATAATTATCGTACAAATACGATAATTTTGTGCCTAAGTTTCACTTTTACCGTGGTTTCATAAAACCACACAACATTTTTTTAAGCCTACTTTCTTATTTTGTTGTGATATTATGTTGATCATTATGGTCATATTATGTCATCAACAAATAGTTATTGTATCTATAAATCTTATGCTTTCATTCCGCTTAACTTTTAATGATTTGGCAGCGATATTGTTGACAAAAGTTATAAACTTCGGTATCAAAGCAAAATATAAAGAGATAAAATGTTTTAATGTTGTTGTCTTTAAAAATAACCTAGAAGTTTTTATGAGTAACTTTACATGTAAGAAACAAAGTTTTAAATGGACTTGTCCTGTACATTTAAATAATGTCGTTTGTCTGTGACGTCGCTTTTATAATGGTGATGTTCTAAATTAACTTATGTATGTAAATAATAGACATCGAACATTTGGCTAAAGCGGTTGTGTTGCGTGTATGCAATTACATAATTATTTCAATTAAGTTATTGTGGTACATTAGACAGCTTTATATGGATACAAATTACTATGGAATTCTTGAAATTGATTTGGTTTATTATTTATTTGTCCATTGTTAACTAGTAATCTATCTTGCCTATGATTAAGGTATGAATTAGGTAGGTATATGGGTAGTAGGAAGCGAATACGAAGAGTAGGTATATTATGTAGTACGTAGAGTACGATATTTCCAATTGACACAGAATTATAGTAGGCAGTTAAAATGGAAAAGATATTTAAAAACTAAATTTTACAGCATCCCCTTGGACTGGTTTGTGAACGAAATGATTAACAACCCCGACTTCAGCCGATCAGTTGTGCGAAAGTTCATCGACCTCAATCAGGTAAATAATTAATTAGAAGAATTTTCTTTATCACTATTTGTATATGCACATTTTTATCTTACTTTAGTCATAAGTGTATAAAATGATAACATAATCTTTAAAAATAGATCATCTCTCAATTCCTGTGAACTGCTGCTTCCTCAACTATTGATATAATTACAAAGTTTTTAATTACAGAAAGTTAGAGACTTGGGAAATAAATAAAAATATTGACATTTGTTGCAGGACGGGATGCTCTCGGCGGACGAACTACTACGGAACGTGGCTTAATTATAAACTTAATAAATAAATACGGTTGGAATCTGTTACAAAATAAGATATTTATGTTTAGACAAATTATTTGCTAGATGATTTATATGTTTGTAACTTTATAGTACTGTGATATGATTATATCTATCTTGCAATTAAAAATTATTAAAAAAAATCGTTATTAATCAGAAAGGAGAAACAATTCGCTTAACTTTGTAAATAGTTCATTAAATAATATCAGTGGCGTGAGGTGTCTATTATTTTGAAATATATGGTCGACGAGCATAGATAATAAATCTAGTCTATTATGATTGTCTATGGTTGTCAGCCAGTTCGTAGGTTATTGTTGTATTATTTTTAATTGTGAATTTAGCCGTGTTCAAACGGAGTAAATTAGTTCAAAGTTTTGAGACGGTCTTTCGATTGCGAAGAACCTGAACATAGAGGCACAAGACTTAAAGATTATTAATGTTAGTTATCTCTCGTAGATTTCATTTACCTTATATAAATTCACATAAGTGTTGAACTTTTGTTATACTTATATATTTTTTATTCATTAGTTATATTATTTCTTCAGGCTGGGTAACGTAGTCAATTCGCATTTATTTCGACCTCTACTCTACATACATACATAAATAAATGTAATTATATTTAAGCTGTATCGGTGTATGTTCGGATGCCCAAAGATATATTTACTTAGTTCATTGTTATTTGTCGATATTACGAATCGAATAAATCAATCGGGTATCGAGAGTGAGTTTTATTTTTATCCCTTTTCTCTGAACAACATTATGATTAATTTTATAAAGATTCTTACATTTATAGTCTATAATATACGCAATAAGTAGTAACATACATTTAATATTCAAATACTCTACTCATACAATGTCTTCAATTGTTGTCAACTTCGTATTAAAAGTTATAGAGATTCTTCAAGGTTCTTCAAGGAGGTATATGTGTCTCAAGAGTGGCTTCATATAATATTGTACATTAAACCACAAATAATATATACACATAACTGTATATGCATACCAGTAGTTCGGAACATATCATATATACTTTACACTATTTATAGCACAATGTGGGCGATTGTTCGAAAGGAAAAGAAAAGGGTTCAATAATCCCTTTATACATCATTTTCTTCATAAACTTTCATAACAGTCTTGGCGCCAATAGATAACCTAAGTTTTGAAAAGTTTTGGCACGAAACGATAAGAAGTTAGAGATATTTTTAAATTCTACATTTCGTCTTAACTCTTAACCTAAACCTTCTTTAAAGATGAATTTCGGAGCAGTGGAATATTTTTTTTTTTATGGAGTGTTCATTTTGACATGAAAAAATGTTGAAGGGGGATTTTAAATTTACCTCTGAGGTTGTTGTGTCGCGGTATGGAGAAATGCACGCGAGAATTATAGCTGCGGGTGTTAAGCTAGCTACCAATATATTAGTAAGTATACAATGTGGACTACATTGTTGGCTTTTAAATTGACTTGAGTCCCTTCCTAATTATAATAAAAGCGATTTAAGAGCTTTCATAACTATTAAGTAGGAAGGTACCTACTATGAGAATCCTATAACTAGTTATTAAAACACTTCGAAAATCCATACTAATATTATAAATGCGAAAGTAACTCTGTCTGTCTGTCTGTTACTCAATCACGCCTAAACTACTGAACCAATTTGCATGAAATTTGGTATGGAGATATTTTGATACCCGAGAAATTGGACATAGGCTACATTTTATTGCGAAATATGTACCACGGGCGAAGCCGGGGCGGACCTCTAGTACTTAATATATTAAGTAATAAATTTTAAATAAGGTATTTTTGGTTTATTGATGTTATACACCTAGCTTAGTATACCTGGAAATTATAGTATATATGGAACATATAAACACACGGGTTTAAGACGAATTCTGCTATTTAAATATTTTATTGCGGATATTCATTTACAATTTCCAAATAAATCTTAATAAAATTGCATACAAAGTGCTTATTTCAAAGGAATGTTTTTGATACAATTACATAATATGATGTGGGCAATAATCTTTTAGAAGATACAAGAATATAACCTTTAAATAATGAAGCAATTATTAATACATTTATATGCTACGAGGGAAGGTGAAAAACCATACAAATGTAATCATTATAGGTTTACTCAAAGAGAGATAGAACTGGGCGTTTTGTTACTTTGAGACTTTGAGAAACTTACTGTTACTTTGAGAAAATTGGGCGTTTCAAATGTTTTGTGTAGGTTAAAGTGAGCAATATTCACCAAATGATATTTCGATCTTTTAATAATACCTAAGTAGGTATTTACAGTACAAAATCATATTAGTTTTTTACTTATTTATATATAAATTATATCTACGTATTCCATCATACTGAAGATAAACTAATGTTCTGGAAGTTATCATCACACTAATTATAAGTTCTAGAAAATATCATGCTTTTCAAGTTTTGAAATAAAAAACATTGTATCAACATAAAAAAATGTAGAGTGGATTTGATACGAACTTTTACATAACTAATTTATTAGCATTTATAATAGGCAATTAAATTAGCCGAAAATGTGCCTATCGTTGAGTAATAGTTTTCCCCTGCGGCAGCCAAACCTACAATTATTTTGCCGTAACTTTCATAATATTATGCTTATCGGGTTTGTTTTTAAACTGCTATTTGTAGCATTATTTGTAGTGATCACTTTAATTTCACATGTTATACAAAATTAAAAATTAATATTTATGAAATAATTATTTAATTGTAATCTACTATTGAGATCATTCTTATAGATTTCTGTAAGATAGGGCATACGCCTGCGTATTTATGGCAACATACTATTAAAAGATGTTAGTTTTTTGGGTCCACTGTCTTGTGATTATTAATAATCAATATTATAATCGTGATTATAGTATTAATGAATAATAAATAATTAGTGATTAATTAATTTACCTCAGAATTCTGATATTCTATAATACAGGCGTTTGCAAAACCAGTAAGCAGAAAATGCACGGAAATAATTTTAAAATATTTATAAACAAAACTCAACAACATCATAATATTTTTTTTATATTTGTCAGGACAATAATTGAGCAGGCAATAAAACGAAAAGGAAAGTTACCTTCAATTATTTTACCAAATAAAATTGTCTTTAAAAATGGCTTTATTTGAATAAGTATTTCATTAGTTCAAAGAAAACATTTCCTTATTCTGCGATGTTAAAAACATCAAAGAACATTATTTATACTTATTACATACAATGTACATTTATAAGCTGTCTATTACAAGCTTTATAATACAAATTAATAATGCATGCGATATTAAATATCTACAAAAGGAAGAACAATAGATGTTTCATAATATTTTTACTAGATTTGTTTGTATTGTAATTTTGTAAAGAACACTCCTGATAATTACATATTTTCATTATTTTTGATTTTGTTTACAAAAAACTTGGAGATAAACTACATCGTGCTTTTTTCGCAAATTAGCAAATTAGCTTGCATTATTATTGCAATTATTCCAAAATACACAGCATTTTGCGTTCAAACTATATAACCTCTCGTTATCCGATCACAAAAATCGTACTAGATTGCCAGTCTAAAAAAAAATTAAAATGTCGTTAACATTTTCGCATTTACATTGTTTGAAATTGCTATAAACGAATACCAACTCTTTACGTTCTGCCTTACTACCCCACGTACATGTTGAGAAATCAAGTATCTAAGTACGTGAATATTACGTTAGAGTGTTACCTGTGACAATAAAGTTACACGATCGTTTCAAAGTACATACTTCAGAATATAATATGTGTTTTTGCTTTTAAAAAAAGTTATTTCCTGACAATATGTTTATTACGAAGGGTATATTTTAGTTAATGTAACAATCTGAATTTCATTACCTGTTGATTGGAGATAATATTTATTATTAATTTAATTTATTATTTATTTTCATTTAGGTACCTAGTAACAACTCTTCGAATACACATTATTTATAGTTAATTAAATTGTTTTAATAAAACTACCCTCAAATACTTTTATTCTTGGAGGTAGAATCACCCAAATGCCAATTAGTACCTATGTAGTTGTTACATTTCGTCGAACTGTTTGGTTGTAAAATATGCCATTACAATTATAAATAATTTGGAAAATCCAAAAGTGCACGCCTCATAATTTTTTTTAATAAATATTTATTAATTATTATTTTTGTTTATTTAATA
>CAJQZN010041503.1:0-30211 GCA_907164685.1 Colias eurytheme
AAACATTGACTCATGAATTATTAATAATTTGCAGATATGACAAGCCTAAGTCGAAAATGTTTTTGAAGCTTTTATGCTCTGGTCAGCTCGAAGGGACCTATGAAATGAACGGACAACTGCTGATCCTCTCGATTCAAGGAAATGGGCCAATCCACGTCGCACTTCGTGAGTTTTTATTTTATTACCTGTTATACAAAAGTTACGACTATTTTATATATTTTAAAGAAATCCTAAAGAAGGTAATGACTAGACATAGGTACTATAGCACAAACAGGCAGTGCTTGCTCTAATTACAATGTTTAATAGAAATTCAATACATTAAGTTTCATAAAATGACTCCAAAAAAAGTATTCTATTAATTGAGAAACTGTGACGTTGCAATCCTCGATTTGTGGATATCGTATAAGGATTTAACTACCGTTTAATATTTTAAAATTTTAAACCGTAAGTGGATTAGAAAATGTTCTGTATTTTGAATTTTATAATTATCAACAATTATTTAGAGATTACATTACTGAACCAAATAATGGGAAAAATATTTTTAATATAATTCATGCTCGAAATTAATAGAAGCAAATATTTTTCCCTCTAAAGTAAAAGTAAATAAGTTAAAAATGGATTTCTTCATCAATATATGAGGGTTCATTTCAAAATAAATATTTTCATAAAATCGAAGGGAACGAATCTTGCAAATAGGATTTCTTTAAGCGTGTTATAAACCTCATGTTTAATTTTTAACATAACAATTTCAGGCAAGGCTGAGATAAGCGTGGAACTTGATATGGCTGAAATCGAGAAGAATGGAGCCATGCACTGGGACATCAAGAACTGGAGACACAGCTATGAACTAAAGGACCGATCTGATGTAGTGTTTGAAAACCTTTTAAGTGGAAGTGATGTTCTCGGTTAGTATATATTTTATTTTATTTTTTATTTATTTCATTTGTTTCAGATTAATTTAAATCCATATATTTGTTAGTAAAATGGCCTTAAAAACTATGTTAGTATTATAATTCTATTTAATATTAAAACAATCTTATTTTCATTTACAACCTGCTTGAGACATGGATTTTGACCCAATGTCTCAAGACATTGCTGTCCCATCTGTCCAATATAGATAACGATCCTTCCCTTCATAGTCCTTTTAATGAAGTAGCTATTTTTATTATTTTCCCTAATCACTTCTTTCCTTATTCTTCTTCTTCTTGCCTTTAAAAGTGAAATACACATTTGGATAGGTTTATTTCTTCAAATATTTGTCTTCTTTTAATTCCCCTAATCATCAATCCTTTCTTCATTCCTCATCATTCAAAAGTGAGTTAAATTTGCGGAGTAGTGCTTGAGGTGTAGATCCCCTGCTTTTCAAGGGCGGTCGTAAGCGCTTGCGATCCACCGAAGAAGTATAAATTTTGCCTGTTCATAAAAATTGGCAAAATCAGACAAAGCCAATTTATATGCAATGGAAATAAGTTTAGGCGATTAACTTTTATTGAAACAGAAATACATAACATGTAATGTATTCAGATGAATTTTATGTTGTTTTATCTATCAAATAATAAGTAAAAATCTTATGTCGTCCTAAGTAAGGCTTTTTAAGCTTTTATAAACAACATGAAAACGAGATTTTTTTAACTGATTTTAAAATTGTTCCTAGATCTCTTCTTTAAGCATACAAACAATAAACCAAATTGTTTTTCCCATTCCAGCGCAAGCAGCCAACGACGTCATCAAAGAAAGTGGAAACGAAATTATCCTCGAAGTCGGATCTCCAGTCATTAGAGATGTCGTCAAAGCTGTGGTTGAGAATATCAACGAATTCTTCCACCATGTACCCTTAAGTGAACTGACCTTGGACTAAATTAAATTATTGGATAGCTATTAAACTAAATTAATTGGTACATCTTCTTTTATTTTTATCCATAGATAGATTTTAAATATAGTATTATTTATTTTAAGTAGCTGTGTCGAATGTGTTTGATATTGTATACTATCAAAAGTGTTGAATGAAGATTTTTCGGCTATTTACAAATTGCCAAAAAAATGGCAGGCTATTTACAAAAAATTGAACACTTTTACCGCAATCGAAACCACTGGATAAAAAGAGATTTACATAGTGAAATAAAAACACCATATCAGTAGTATTTGCGTGAAAGAGTAACAAACACACACACACACACACACATCCTCACAAACTTTCGCATTTACAATATTTTAGTAGGATTATTTTAATATGAAAATGAAAAAATTTTAGGAGTTCCAAGTAGGTACTTTATTAATTATAAAAACTTTGAACCGCGTAATAATATGAATAATATACACAAAAACAATATTTTATAACTATGTATAATATTTTATTAAAACCGGTTCATAAGGCCAATTAGTTTCCATCGTAAAACATTTTCTGACTTTTATGGGAAAGACAAAAATAATAGGACGGAAGGATCGGAATTACTTTACGGATTTCTTAATACGAAAAAAAATATTCTTTTTAAAATGATATGTGTTTATTTTCAAAGTTTATATTATGGAAGAACCATGGAAAGAAAAATGTTCAGTAAAGGGCCGCCTAGTGTACTAGGAGAGAATTCCGTAAGGGATGTATCCCATAAGGAATTTTCCTACAATATACCTCCCTATAAAATGATGATTGCACATTATCTTAGCTTGTTTCACATTGAATTTATTTTATCTACAATAAAAAATACTACCGCAACATAAATTATACGTAATATAGCAAATTTATATTTTACTTTTAGTTTTATTGTAATAGTTTTTGTATGCTTTGTTCTATTTAATCTAATCAAAATCAAAACAAACAGGAAGATATATAGAGGAAAACTTTACGAACAAACAAATAAAAAAACAATCATTATATATATATGTAAATACTAAAAACACTAAACAATTTTCCTCTAAAGCTTTGTCTTAGAACGTTATGTTACCGACGAATGTCTAATTTTATTCATACCATTTTAACAAAAAATAACAACTATCATTGACTTTTTTGAGTGACTGACTAGCGGTCCGCCCCGTCTTCGCCCGTGGCACATGTTTACGTTTTCTCTCCATAAGAACAATCGTCGTACTTCAAGGAATATTATAAAAAGAGAATTAACGAAATCATTCAGCCGCTCTCGAGGTAGCGCTTACCCAACACATTTTTATATTATAAATAGTTAAATCTAATGCACGATCAAACCTAATAGATACTAAACTTAAACATTATACATTGAGACACTAATTTATATAAACTAATTTGTTTTAAAAGTAAGTGCATTATTTTATTTAAGAGAAAAACATGTTAAAAACAATACAAATTATATCCAAAAAAATACAATAATTTCCATACATTATTTCATACCTTACAAAATTAATAGGGCAATATTTCAAACAAGCTAAAAGACGTTTATTTTATCATCTCACTGACCTTTGTGTTAGAATCTCCTTTGACTGTCCTTATAATATTGCCGTATCACAAGATATTCTAATTTGAATTTGCTGGTTATATTTAATTAAGGAATACACAATTTTAATATTTATTAATTAAATAATATAAATGTTGCAATAAACCGCTGAAATAAATGCCGTCAATCTCATAGACAAACAGACAAAAATTACAATTTTAATGTGAGTGAATTAGTTCTGTATTGTTAATTATTTCCCCAAGAATAGGTATATTTATCTATTTCCTCGTATAAATAATCTAATCCTCGTATAAATATTTCCGATTAGTTACAGTTTTTAATATAGGTAATACTCGTATGTATAGATATATTTCACTAAAACTTTGCTTAGCGGTCATACATTTTTTGTTCCTGCACCTAATGAAAAGGTTTCGATACCTAATACATTCTTAAGTATACAAAAAAAAGCAATTTTTGGGCGGAAAAATTATGATATCGGGGTCAATGTATCATGAATCAAGGGTATAGATTATAGAGAGTCGACTATCTATATATATAAAACTCAAAGGTGACTGATATAGTGATCTATCAACGCACAGCCCAAACCACTGGACGTATCGGGCTGAAATTTGGCATGCAGGTAGATGTTAGGACGTAGGCATCCGCCAAGAAAGGATTTCCCGAAATTCCCACAAAATTTCGCGTTATTTGTAACAGGATGGCGGTTCTACAGGGGTCTTAGTACGCAATGACAAAAAGAAAAATGATGGTCCGAACGCTGATACCGCATGCGTTAAGATACTGTAATATAAAATATAACAGTATCTTAAGATAAAATATTATAGTATCTTCACCGTGTGTGACGCGCTTAAATATTAAGGCAGAACAACGTTTGCCCGAACAGCTAGTATCGAATATCGATTATCTTAATATACATAATATATAAATCTCGTGTCACAATGTTTGTCCTCAATGGACTCCTAAACCACTTAACCGATTATAATAAAATTCGCACACTATGTGTAGTTCGATCCAACTTGAGAGATAGGATAGTTTAAACATGAAGGTACCACGGGCGATGCCGGGGCGGACCGCTAGTTTATGTATAATTATTAATTAGGTTTAAGGCTAACAGGAAAACATGGGCTGGGCATGCTAGGTATTTTATAAAACAGCAAAATAAAAAATTATTCATTTTTGTTTTGTTTTATTTCTCGATGAATATTAAACGCTACAAAATTTAAGGAAAGGAAAAATAAGACATTAAATTGCATTTGCACATGCTTTTCCTGGTTCACAATATGATTTTCCTCAAAACTTTTTAAGTACCTATAATAACCAATAAAATTATTAATAAGAATTTTTTTTTGGTTATGTACTGGGTTGAGTTTCTCTCATTTTAGGGTTACGTAGTGAAAGGGTAATACGATTTCTCTGTCTTCTGAAGGTATAAAAAACGTATTTTTATTGATTTTTTTGTGGGCAGTTATTATAAGAATAAATTATAAAACAAGATCTGTT
Organism: Colias eurytheme; assembly: GCA_907164685.1. Classification (NCBI taxonomy): domain Eukaryota; kingdom Metazoa; phylum Arthropoda; class Insecta; order Lepidoptera; family Pieridae; genus Colias; species Colias eurytheme. Next base: position 4,926 of record CAJQZN010041503.1, read on the forward strand.
TAAAATATTACTAATACCATAATAATACGACCAAAATAGATCATGTAAAATAGTAAACTTATTTGTACGGAACACTCATTGATTACGATTCGCACTTAACCGATTTTTTATTTCTTATACAGATCCAAAAAGCAAAATTCAGAACAGGTCGTGTTAAAAAAATGTACAAAAATGTGCAACTTGTCATCTGAGGTATTGAAAAACCATTTTTTTGTTTTATTTTGGCGGATGTCCTAAAGAAAAAACCTACTCACAGGTTTGGTTTCAAAAACTTAACTAACTAATTTATTCCTGTTCTAAATCAGTGTTTATCTTTAACGTGTACTTATGTAAATAAATATTAATTTAATTTTTGGCTTACAAAAAAAAATTAGCTTTGTTTTATATTCATTGTTTTAAATTTAAAAAATAATGTATTATTCCAATAATCGCTGTGGTGGTGAATTTTGGTTCTATTCCAACCGTGTAACAATAGAAATGAAATAGACTTTACCAACCACGTAACAAAAGTTCTCTACTACATAATCTATAACACTATAACTTATTTATTAGAAGCATGTATGTTTTTTTTCTATCTTTCTAATAATGCAGTAATAGCAATACGATGTCATAACTTTTTTTTTTGGTTTAACATTAATATGAACGAAAACACAGTCACTAGATTTATTATAAAAGAAGATAGAGACAGAGAGCCACTTATGAACTTCTTGGCTATTTTTACTTAGTGTTTTAGATTATTCTAATAAAATTACTTCTATATGGATTTGAGTGCAATGCCCGCTGTTTGCGTGTATGTGTGTCTATGTCATGTGATGAAGAAGTATTTTGAATTAATATTTGTTTTATTATTTTATAATTTTATTTGTCACGTTCTCGACTTGCGGTCATTTGCGTTCAAAATACGAGGTGATATCATTTAAATTTTAATATACTTTTGAACCGGTCTTGATCCAAATAAAACAAGCTTTATTCAAAAACATTTGACTATTACATGACAAGAAAATAGTTATGATGTATTACAATGTCGATCCTTTACGAGTATACAGGTCGAAATGAATAAATTGGCAGTTTTTTATAGTTATATTATAATTATATTTATAAGCAAAAGGATATGTACGTCATCGGTGGATGCCTTTAGTTTTATACCTACGCGTTCGTCCATTTATATGTGGGAATTTTTCAAAACGCCTAACAGAAAAGAGTCTAACCTGGTGCACATCACTTGTCCGAAAAATAGCAAATAACTCAAAATGCAGTCTTATTTACTTTTGTTGATAGTGTCTTTGTGTTATGTGTGTGCTGACCCTGGTAAGTGGTTTTTGTTCTTTTTATTTTATAATAAAATATATAAATGATGTCTGGTATGCAAATTCTGTGAATACTGTTTTTTATTACACTTAACGTAATTACCTGTTTTTCGCCAACATTTCGTAGCACCTTTAGAATTTGTTATTTTTACTTTGACATAAATTATTGTGATCTTTTGTTATTGTTTTGTTGACAGAAATAAAACAAATATCCTAAGTTTGATAATATGATTGTCGTTTCTATTAAATTTAATAGCTAGGGGATAAATTGTAAATTATGTCACGATGCTTCAAAAGTACTTTTAAGAAGAAGTGTGAAGTGTATAAATAAATGTTTGAGTTTGAGTTGAATCATACCAGAAATTTAATAAAATCCCTTATTTCTACAGTTCCCGTGGTAACAAAATGCAATGCGTCTGATGGGAAATGCTTGAAGTCAGTCACTCAAGAATCCATAGGAAAATTCGCAGCAGGCCTTCCAGATATCGGCATCGAGCCTTTGGACCCTGTTGTTCTGGATAAAGTGGACGCCAGCTCGCCCAACCTGAAACTAATACTAACTGATATTAAAGTTGAGGGCTTGAAGGATTGTATTGCTAAGAAAATTGAGTACGTATAGATTTGTTATTTATAATTACCGTTTTCTATCTTTACGCCGGATCGTTTTGTCTTGTTATTTAGCTAATATCCGTGAAATCTATATCTATATATATTATAAAACTCAAAGGTTACTGATATACAGGGTTACTTGTAAAACACCAGCAACCTCGCAGGACAAGATAGCTAACATCATAAGTAACAACATTTGTTCTACGTTATTTGATAATTTGTAAGATTTTATTTTAATACAAAAATAAATATAAAATATTCATTTAATTTTCCGTTTGAAAATTATAAACTCTACGCGCTTCCCAAAAATTACGTAAACAAGAAGCGAACGTGAGGGGAAAGGAGGCGTCGCGTCGTCCTTTCGATAATGAATAGAATATAGACTTACAAATGTTAGGAGAGTACAATAAGGTCGCGGAAGAATTCTAACAAATACCCGCGGCCCCATCATTAAAGCGGCTTGACGGAACACAGTGGGGTTTTAGACGGTAAGAATCCGACATAACCCACGGCTCCTTCCCCGGGGGCCGTGGGTGTCTTTGGAAGATTTCCCCACTATAAAAAAAGGAGAGTACAATAAAAACTTAAAAAGAATCATTTGAAAATAATGTATTGCGTTATGCCAAAAGTCGTAGAACAAAATATGTTGTTACTTATGATGTTAGCTATCTTGTCCTGAGAGGTTGCTGGTGTTTTACAAGTAACCCTGTAGGTATAGTGATCTATCAACGCACAGCCCAAACCACTGGACGTATCGGGCTAAAATTTGGCATGCAGGTAGATGTTAGGACGTAGGCATTTCCCGAAATTCTTGCGGGAACGGGGAAAAATGGGGATGCACGTACAAAGTCAAAGGCGGAAGGTAGTTGTCGAATCTACTTATAGATGGAGATTTTTTATTCTTAATGAATTTACTGTAACGATACAATATTGTTTTACAAAATTATATTTAGTATTGGTTAATGGAAAAGACACATTATCGTAATTACTAATTCATTTGATACTAGCTTCCGCCCGCGACTCCGTCCGCGCGGATGTCGGTCTTCGCGTGGATGGTCTCCATTTTGAGTAACTTTGACAATGACATCTTATAAATATCTATTGGACCCAAATACGGCTAGGCCTATAATAATTCGCAACGTGTGTTCGCGGTTCATCAGAACAACGTCTATGGATAAAACTGAAAAATTAAGATTAATTTTTTTTCTACGTATTTTTCCAGAATAAAAAGTATCCTATTTTACGCCCAGGATAATAAGGTATAATTATACCAAGTTTCATCGAAATCGAACCGTTAGTTTTCACGTGATGTCTTCACATACAGACAGACAGACAGACAAAAAATTTTTTAATCACATATTTGGGTTTGGTATCGATCCAGTAACACCCCCTGCTATTTATTTTTTCAATATTTTCAATGTACAGAATTGACCCTTCTACAGATTTATTATATGTATAGATAGATACTTATGGGATAAGCAAAAGTTTCACTCATTACGGCCAAGTAGGTGATGCCTGCTAATTTTTATGTCCTGCCAGACCGAGACATCTTTTCTTGTAAGTTTCCACAGGGAAATAAACTCAGAACCCCGGTGCTCGTTAAAAGAAACGGTAAAAAACTCAAAAATATATTTATATTTTTAAACCCCAAATAGATCAGTGAATACACCTGCTAAACAAGAAGTTAGTTCCATAAAAACACAACTAAATTCATTTAGATTTTGCATATTATTGAAATGAATAGATATAAATAGAGACTTATTGATTTAAATGACACATGCATTATAGATTTATTTTTAAATCATTGAGTAAAATTCACTGTCATTGATAAAATTATTATTCATTATTCATTAAACAACACAAAACTAGTTTATTCATTTAAAAATGATTATTCGAAAAGTAGATGTAATGAAAATGTGTTTGTTTGTCTTTCTTTCACGTCACAACAGAGGGACTTAAAGTTATGATTTTTATGTGTGGAGATAATAAGGAGACTAGACTAGACATAAGCTACCTATATTACAGCAGTTCAAAATCTATTTGATTACGCGGGTGAAGCCTCGGACGGAAAGCTAGTATCTATATTAAACTAGCGGTCCGCCCCGGCTTCGCCCGTGGTACATGTTTACGTTTTCTCTACATAAGAACCATCCTCGTACTTCAAAGAATACAATAAAAAAAGAATTATCGAAATCGGTTCAGCCGTGCTCGAGTTATGCGCTTACCAACACATTTTGCGATTCATTTTTATATGGGTGTCTCATAAGTACCCAACGATTTCAAAAGCGTGTCTAGACTAGCCGGCGCAACTGATGGGAGCGGTGAGTGCGGCATTAGCTAGCGCGTTCCAAGGATTTTTAGTTGCCGCCATGTCGTTCACGGGAGAGCAACGCGGTTTTTGCGTTCGCGCCTATTTTCAAAACAATAAATCGACGGCGCCTGTATCGTCTCAATTATCGATTGAGGCATATTGATGAAACGCCCAGCAACTCTACCATACTCTCATGGATCCGGAGTTTCAACACTACCGGAAACACAACAGGAAGCAAGAAATCTGGGCGCCCAAGAAGTGTAAGAACGGATGAAAACATTGAGTTGGTGGCAAGTTCGGTGCGACGTCAACCTCAAATAAGCATTAGGTGGCCATGCTACGCAACTTTTTCGAGCCAGAGCTTCAAGAATGTGAGCATTATAATGTCAGAACATGGTTCCAACAGGATGGAGCCAAATCCTATACAACTAACCACTCAACTGAAGCCCTACACCAATTGTTTCCCGAAAAAGTCATTTCAAGAAGGGGTGACATTGAATGGCTCCCCAGAAGCCCGGATTTGACGCCACCCGATTTTTTTATGGGGGTATCTTAAGTCAAATGTGTATGAAAATTCTTCGCAAACTTTGAACGACTTGAAGACCAACATCGGAGAAAAAATTGCGTCCGTAGATAGACCTCTTCTTCAGAAAGTTTTCAGAAACTTTCACCAAAGACTCGAAGAATGTTGGCATCGTAATGGACGCCATCTCAACGATGTAATCTTCAAAAAATAAAAATTCCTTTTGTTTTCTATTAAATTTGTCAATATTATATTTTAAAACCAATAATTAGTTAAATTTTTTGCATCATGAAATCGTTGAGACACCCTGTATAAGAAGATTATTTTTACATTCTAATGGAATAGATATTGTTTTCCCTTATACAAATGCCTACAGCAAAGTTAGCCTTTACCGTATCTCTAAAACTTGTTTTAATGATGACCGCATATAACTTTATTTGTATTTCGTCTTCAGATTTCTTACTTAAAAACGAATGTAAAAACAAATGCACATAATTTAAAAGCAAATATTTGCAGCAGTTTTATTTAATAAGTATAATATAATATGACGTTATACCTAAATAACTATTATTGATGTATTTCTTATTATTTCTGAAATAATTGCTGAGGAAATTACGAATATTGCTCTATATTTATGTGTATAAAATAAATACAACAATAATTTAGGTATGTCATTACTAATTATACTACAGAATGACAAGAATATAAATATTACTATTATGTTATTACAAAAACATTATAACATAGACTGCGAGTATAGTGTATATACCTATTAGAAAAAAAAATAATGAATATATAACAATTATTTTAATGAATATAAATTAAAACATTAATTAGGTACCTATATTACGAGAAAAATAATTAAGTGGTTGGAAAATATTATCTACTTTAATAATTTATTCGTTGCTTGACTTTTTTTGACTCTTCAGACCTTTGCTTGACTCTTCACGCAAGCACTCAAACATACATATAAACAGAGATTTTTTTAATGGACTAGTCACTAAAATATTAATATTTGGTTTTAATTTTACATACAAATAATTTAAAATGAAAATTTCGTTAGTTTTAATAAAAGGTAGGTACGTAGGTAGCTAAAGTAAATTTAATATTAGGTACATCCTTATCAACACTGTATAATTAATGAACCTCATTGAAATAATGTTTTTCTTACATTTCAGGCGTGATGTAGAACACAAAAAACTAATGGTCACATTGCAATGCTCGATAGATTTGAATGGACACTACGACATGAATGGTCGTCTCTTGTTCCTTCCTATTGAAGGCAACGGCAAACTTACCGTGAAGCTGAGTAAGTTAAACCATAGATAATATTATCATCTTTCTTATAATTATATAAAAATGAATCGCAAAATGTGTTGGTAAGCGCATAACTCGAGAACGGCTGAACCGATTTCATATATATATTATAAAGGCGAAAGTTTGTAAGGATGTATGGATGTATGGTTGTTTATTACTCTTTCACGTACAAACTACTGAACCGATTACAATGAAATTTAGCCCACATATAGAGGTTAACTTAATAATAATAAATAAACTGGATTAACACATAGGATAGTTTTTATCCCGGAAATCCCACGGGAACGGGAACTATGCGGGTTTTCCTTTGCAAACGCGGGCGAAGCCGCGGGCGGAAATCTAGTTATTAATATATTATGATGTTACATATTTATTTTGTTAAATTAAATTGTAAAACTGACATGATTTAAAAGAGCAACTATGGAGTTTCTTGCCGGTTCTTCTCCGTAGATACTGCTTTCTGAATCGGTGGTAAATGTTAAAAATATGTAATGACATTTCAAAAGTGCTTCTATAAGAAGTCTAATTGAATAAATAAATGTTTGAGTTTGAGTTTCAATATTCTTAAGTGCACATACAAAGTTTGACAAAACCAGGATATTATAAGCAGCAATTGGCAATACTACTATATTGTTAAACTGGATTGAATTATTCTAAAAAATATCACTTAGGTATATTATATACGCAAAATTGCATTTGTTTGTCTGTCTCTGCAATGCAACGATTTTATTATACGATTTTTGTGTCTGGATATAGTTAAGAGGATAGAGCTTATTTTGACCGCTGTAAAATATCACAAAGCTAGTTATTTATAAAATAAAAAAATACTTTTCTATGTTTTGAATTATATTATTATATTTGGTTCTCATAATCAAGATAAAAAATAACCTCGTCGATATATTTAGCCGTTTTTTTTACTGTAATTACAAACATTAAATTAACATCTTATTGTTACTTCAGATAAGGCCACATTCAAGGTGGTAGGTGAACTATCAGACATCACCAAGGACGATAAAGTCTATTGGAATATCAAGACCTGGGACCACGCATACAAACTTCAAGAGAAATCCTCCGTGGTCTTCGAAAATCTGTTCAATGGAAACGAAGCTTTGTGTAAGTAATAAAAATAATTAAATAATTTTATTGTTATAATGTATGACGTATAATTATACTATATAATCAACTAGATTCAAAATCGCTTATTAAAAGGTGGCAAAAAAAGAGCGACGCAGCGTTGCATGAAACATAAATAGAATTTAACAAGCCTATTGTACCTACTATCGCTCATTAAAAACTCTGCTCGATACATGCGTAGTCAGAGTTTTGCTTCGGACAATTTTCACAAAAACGAATAATTTATTAATTTTCACAAAAAAAAATCAACTTTTGATAAAAATTCATAAAGCGTTTCATTGGAAGAACAATAAACAACAAATGCGATACACGCATAATAATATTCCTAACCAGAATAAAACCCAATAAGAAGACAAAACCCATAGTTATCAGAGCCCTTATCAGCGTGTTTTCTAACGCCAGCCTATCAGATACTTTTAGACTTCCATTCATCGACTAAATTTATCTTCAAAAATACGCTATTCAAAATAAAATATCTAGTATTCTTGACACTCGCTATATAACTAAGAAAACTAATCAACTACAACAACGAGTGCTCTAATACTAGCCTATTTATTTTTTTCATACATTTTCCACAATTTTGACCTTAAAAAACTCAACATATTATAATACCTACCGTATGCACTAGGTATAAGACTTAAAAGTTAAAACTAATCATAATATGATCTATTCTATTCCAGCACAAGCAGCTGAACAAGTGATTAAAGACAATGGTAACGAGATTATCGATGAAGTCGGTAAGCCTGTGATCAAGGCAATCCTCACCAAGGTCGTTGATGCTGTCCAGCAGTTCTTCCACTCTGTACCCAAAGAACATTTGGCTGATGAATAAACTGACTGTTAAAATGATGTTTTAGCAATGATGAGAATTTGATTAAAGTGCTCTCTTTTCGAATTTACGTGTCATTTATTTTTATTGCATTTATAGATAGCAAACGATTTTTTTTAAATTATAATGTAAACATTATAAATGATTGTTCACCTCTAAATTTTAAACTATCATAAATCGATAAGTAATTACGTACAAATGGTAAATTGAAGTATTGAGTTCATCTGTAAAATACTGATATATTTGACTCTTGAAACATGTACCTAAGTATTGAGCATGAAAATGAAAATCTATAACCACGCCATATTGAAATAGCAAGGACATTTGAGTTTTCCCTATTGTTCAAAACAAACACGTTAATTAAATTTGCAGTCTCCGACATCAACTTTACAACATATTATGTAGTCCACAGTAAACAAATGCATATATGTATATTTACTGCTTCATCACAGACACGATCTATCTATTCTTAAATCATACAAATCACGATGATTTATCGTTCATTTCTATTCTCACATATGATATCTACGAGCGCAGTAAATAACATTAGCACATGAAACTGTCAGCGATGTAAAACGCGCGTTGGCATCATGTAGGCCCATAAAAGAACAATTATTTCGGTTCTTCACACGGAGACGAGCGTAAATGTGTCAACGGGAACTGAATATTCCAACCATATGGCAATAGGCGTTGAGATTTCATTTGGATTTAACATTTCTGTATTTTAACAGATTTTTTTATGACATATTCTTAAAAATTGAGATTCCATATTTTTTACTATAAGAGCGATAATTATTATTAGATGAGTTCGTTTTACAAATTTTAACAAATAAGCAATGATGAAGAATCCATATTTGACACAAAAACCATCCTATGCCATGCAGAAAACATATTACCTACTTACTAAAAGCATTCAATAAAAACTAACAAAGAAAGTGGAACCCTACTACATATTATAACAATCGTGAAAAACACTTGTCTATTTTGACAAATAGACAATTAGAGATTTAATCTCCAGCACACGATACGAGAAGTAATAAAGCGGATGACTCGACGAATTCTGCGACCATCTTATCTAAATCTCTGTTCCCTTGCATCTTTGGAATTCCTTTAAATTCTTACTATGCACTTTGGCTGTTTGTTAAGCGAAGAAAAATTGGAGCAAGTAATTTGTGAAATTAATTTGATAGACTCGTTATTTAAAGTGGTATTAAAACGGTATTTATAACATAAATCACAAAATTATAGTAGGCACTTATACCAAGAACGAAAATCGCAGCAGCTATAAAATCCAAATGAATGTAATTAAAAATTAAGCATTAAAAGAGCTCGATTTCATTATAAAACAATACATACATTTATGTTATGTGAGTAACAAATACAACATCAATATAATGCATCAATTTTTAAAAACATGACCATGCTTTTATTTTACAACAATAAGCCACTCTCTATTCGACTTTAATTACTCAAAATGTACTAGCGCTCTATTATTGCAATATCTATTTTTTACATAAAATTGTAAGACTTTCTAATAAAGCGTTACATATACAACGGAATTTAATCATTTTGAAGAATTGAATGGAAAAAAGATTTTTATTTGATTACAAAATTTCTTCAAAATTCCTCAACCTTCTATAAAAATCACTCCATAATTCATTGTTTAAAAAGTCACAACAGTTTAACATGTTTTGTGATATCGGCTTGATATTGACGGCTATTAAACATGGCCGTAAGGGGCAACACCCCAGTTAGCGAACTGGCAATCAATAACAAACTCATTTATCTATCAAGGGACTTGACAGGACTAAGCACTTGATAAGCACGCTCCTAGGAAAATTGCATGGGATCTGTATGTATAAATATTTTGATTAGTATAGTGTTCGTGGAAACATTTTTTGATTAAACGTTAAAGGGCATGGTACTCACTTTTGAACTTAATTAATATTGTGCTTGGGAAAGTAGAGTCACTTTTTAAATATCTTTATTATGCGTACAGCATTATATTACGAACAAGACAGAACTTTCATATCGCAATCCTTCGTATCAACAGCTCTGTAGTTGATTCTGTATAAACCAAGTTGAAATGAGTCGTATAAAACATTCCATACATAAATTAACTCAAAACAACATTATTTCATGAACATACTTGAACTGTATCAAACACAAAAAGCACCCCGATTTTACGGTCAAAATTCTTTACAATACAACTTTGCGGAGTTCAAAGCGAAGAATCTTTGGAAGAATTTTAATGGGGGACCCCAAAAACGTATCGTGGAATGTCAGAGATTCCTAATGGTCTAAGTATAAGCGCGATTTGTAAATCGTAGAAGGTTGTTAGACCGATGGGCGGAAGGCACGTGCCGTGACCGTTTGCATGTGCAAGGATTTTCTGCTAACGATATATGTGGTTTATTCGAAGGGATATTTGAGGGTGGCAAAGAAAGCGTCCAATGTGGAAGTGCGCTAGGTTAAGCGCATTAGTTCCACTTTAAACGATGGGTTGTTAATTTCATTCTTGTATTCTTGCTGCAGTTTTAGCATGTTGTGGTTTTCGTTATCATTCCTTTTTCATACATCGTAGAGTCTAATTAATGGTAGGATGTACGCTGACATTTTATCATGAGTATTCGTTTTTATTTATTAGATATTAATAAGTAGTATAAATAAAGTATGTATAAATAAAGACACAATTTTTTTACTAAATTATCTGATCTTCGTGTGTATTGTTTGTAGAAGTGATTAATTTAAACCTTCTAAAATATACGTCTACCAAAAGCCCTTGGATCTTTAAATAACTATGAACATATCGAAACAAACAACGGTATTTAACCCAGACAGTTGCATTCAACCTCCACGACGTTTCAACTAAAGATGTCTACTGCAGTGTAAATATCCAATACTCTTGAAAATAGTTAAGTATGTACAAACGATTGTTTTATTTGCGTCTTATGTGTGGTCTGTTAGAAGCATGACATACGTTTCCAGCCTCTTGATTCGTGACTAGGCATCATTTTGTTCCAACATTGATGTAATTTAGAAGGTCCAGGCAGATGGTTAATCCGATGTTAGATAAAACTAATTGAACCAAAGTGGACGGGACAAAAAAGGAAGTATTTGGAAATGAATGTAGTTTGTTATTTCTGTAGGATCACGGCCCTTGAGCTATTTTACCGGATACCCTAAGAGGTTCTTGTTTTAAGACACTCTCCGATCGATGTATTTCTTCGTAGCTAAAGCGGCTTGGCGGATTGTAGGTTGAAATAGTTAAAACTTAAGTTTGCCGTGTTTATAATTTAACTAACCAAAAATCTGATACAAAGTACGTAATTTAAGAATAGCTGAATAGCGAGGTGTTACCTACGATGCTGCAAGTATTCCACTGCATTTTATTCACTAGGTACAAAAGAATTCAGAGCTTGTACAAAAACAATTAAACAAACCATCAAAATAAATCCTATAGCCACGTCCTCCTATAGTGAGTCTACGTAAAATTCAATTTCCAATAAAATGATTATACGTTGTCACAATTTGAGCAATTTCGTATAGCATGCAGCTTATAAATTGTTAGAACTATTACAAAATTTGCATTGGGGCGTGTATGCAACATACTGATTAGCGACAAATTACTAAGAAAATAATTCTCGTCACGTAATTTGCCGTGAGTATTGGTATTAGGGTAATTGTAGATAATATGCTGATTGCCTTTGTACATATTGTTTGTTTACCCTTACTTGGTACGATACAATAAAGTCACGTTATGTGTTACCTACCTTATGCTTTTTACTGTTTGGGATTTCATACTTTTATAGCTATTTTTTGATAGAATTCTGAATAGAAAACTCGTATCGTAATAATAATTATTAATTAAGGGTGCACTCACACACATCAGTCACCGTCACGGCACGTCACCGGACAGGATTAAAAAAAAATATGTATCAATAGTTCTAGTATGACTCTGTTCCCACACAACAGTCGCCGGCACGAAATCTATCAGTGACGTCACCGGTCAGGCACGTCAAATAATCTTTCCATACATGTATCATACTTTTATCCCCACTCACCCGGTGCCGTCACGTCTCAGTTCAGTCAGCGTCGTGCTACCGTCAATAATTGCTACATGTTCTCTAGCGTGACACACGTCTAATCACTGACTAACCTGATGTATGTGTTCAATGATTCAGTCAAACCGGCGACGTGACTGACGGACAACATGACGGTGACTGGTGTTTGTGGATACGTACACAAACCGTCACCGATCAGTCATCGGTGACTTGACGGTGACTGATGTGTGTGAGTGCACCCTAAAGGTACACTTGAACATCGTGTTGAAATCTATCGAAAGTAGTCATTATTGTAATATATCAAAAGATTGAATATTATTATTTTATAGTTTTTGAACAATACGAGGAAAAATAAATGTGAGGAAAAAAATATTGCCCATAAAAATGGCAGTTTTAATTTAGAACGCGCCTTGTAAAAGTCAAAGGGGTGACAAATGGTCAGATAGACAGAGCGATATTAAAGTCTCACCCTATTGGCTTTTCTTTCTACTTTTACGGAGCCCTATTATCACATATTGGTAATAAAATTCTAGGGTTCAATGCCCTGAAGCTTTTTTACGAATAACAATTGAATTCCGCATTGAATTTTCAATTATGGATTAAAAAAGTGCTACAGAGCATTTTAAAGAACAAAGGCTCATCTATATATATATATATAAATGAAACCCGTTTTCCTTGGTCACGGCATCACGCGTGAACGGGTGGACCGATTTCGATAATTCTTTTTTTATAATATTCCTTGAAGTACGAGGATGGTTCTTATGGAAAGAAAAGATAAACATGTACCACGGGTGAAGCCGGGGCGGACCGCTAGTACACAATTGAATAAGTTAAAATCCTCTTTCAAAAACAGAGTAATGTAAACAAACGCCAATCTTGCTTAACGCTATATGATTTTGTTTAAAAACATTTCATACAGCGAAAAATTAAAGGAATCATAAATTTGGGGTAACATGCAATTGTTTGAAAGCGGAAAGCCTCTTTCATGTTGATCCTAATGAATAACACCTAGCGTAACCTGGAGGGGAAAAAAGTAATTTTGCAAACATAACAAGGAATAAGTACCTATATATTGGTGTGTGTGCGAAGCTTAGCGTTATGAGCTCTTTTCATATTATATAAATTCTAAAATAATTGTAGTAATAGTTCTTGTTAACCACTTGAACGTCTGTCGGTATTATATTACTAAAAGGAGACAAAAAGACATAGGTACAATGATTATTAAATGTGTACTAAAGCCTAAACGTTAATATTTTTTTTTCATATGATATAATTTATAATATATTCCGTTCATTTGGTTTGGAAACACATCAGCAATAAACCAGAGCCTATAACCAAATAGAACTCTTTAATTGCTCTGCATTTCAAACATTTCTATTACATACAAGCAAAAAAAACACGTCATGTCATTTTCACCTTATCCTTCACTAAACTCAAGATAAAGGGAATATTGATACTCTCACCCTTAGGTACTTCTAGTTAGGCATGGCGTGTCTAGCTGAAAGCTAACGTCTTCAATATTTCATTGCCATCGCAAATCGCGATAAGCGAACAGTGACAGGTCGCGTGCTAGTCAAGGATGAGTCATGTACTTACGTTTTTACTAACTATCCACGTTACTCATGTATGGACTTTTTAGTGAATTCATTTTGGTAAGAATGTAGTCAAAAATATAGTAAGTGAACTATAAAATGATGCAAATATTGGTCGAAAATTGGCCTTTATATCGTATATTAGTTTGAAATAAAACTCCCATGAAGATTGTTTATTTATTTAATATCTTATCTAACAATATGTAAATACATACATAATAAAATTCCTAATAAGAGGTCAGTGGTTGTAGCTCTAGAATGTCACTCTGCAGTAGGTACGACATAAGTTCATAATTTGTATTCTCACAATTTTCTCTGACTGATGTTTCTTTAAACATGATTCTTACGAATTCTTGAAACTTTACCATATAATGTAACCTTAGGTTAGGTATAACTTAAAATGAAATAGAAGAGTAAATAATTGTAAACACTATTGATGATATTCCCTCACACCTCCCACTATAGATAGTTTTAACTACACTCCTAACGTTCTATCCCAATAATTATTAATAAAATATGTATCCCTAAATACATTTGTTGTCGTTACAGACATATTATTTGTACATAACCATGAAAATGTCCAACAAAATTAATTACACACTACAAAATTACAGCTTGCATATAAAATTATACATAATACTCAAGTCCAAAGGAATCGTAACAACCGGTGTAACACGTTCAATTATACAAATCACAGTATCGAGGTAATGACAAAATATATTATTCATCAACCTTCTACCCAACCTTCACCCTGTGACCGTCAATCACGAGGTGACGTCATCGTCACACAGTTCAATGACCTTGCCTATCAGCATTATTCAAAGGTTTAATATTATAATAAAACAACAGAATGAAGTGCAGAACAGAACTAACATGTTTTATTATTTGAAACATATATATATACCTATATCACCAAACCAGCCAGTACAGTAAGAAGTTCACATATAACATATTAGATATTATTTTTCAACACCCCCACTATATCTAACAATGTTATATTGATAAGTGTACAATAACATAAATATGCTGAACCCCCAGTTGTAGTTGTAATCTTCACATCGTCAGAACATAAAACTGACAACTTTTCACTGTTTGCAACAATAATTTCCTGTTTCTGATCATAAGACGCATTCATAACCCAACTTTCATTTGCCGTAAGGTGTACACTGGCTCCAGAGTCAATATACCATGCATTTTTATTGAAATTCCCGCTTAGGAACACAGCACTAAAAGCATTAGACTGCATTCGGGGTTTTTCTTTGGAGTTCGACGCGTTTTCGTTATTTGTACATTGATTTCGATAGTGTCCTTTTTGTTTACATCGGTAACATGTCACCAAAGAGTATACAATTACTACGTAAGACATGTCACTGTCTTCACCTTGACATTTGATTTTGACGGATCGACAATGTTACCAACATTGACATTTTTTCTTGACGCCATTTTATTTTTCATGTACTTCGAACGAGCTGCGAATGCTCCGCCAACTTCATCATGTTCCTCTATGGTTGACTCCATGTCTAACAATTTCGACTTTATAGAATCAGCCGTTATGTTAATGCCTGAATGCTCTATTGCCATGATCATCGGTGAAAACCGCTCTGGTAATCCTGCTAATAACAATGAGCCTGTCCACTGGTCATTTATTTCAAAACCTGTGCCACTTAATTTTTGAGCCGTGTCAATTATTTGAGTCACATAGGACGTCATTGAACTGCAGTTTTCCAGTCTTATCGAAATTAGATTCCGTAACAGATTTATCCTTCTTGAAAAACCGTTGTCATCGAATAACTGTTGTAATTTTTCCCAGAGTTCTTTTGATGTTCTTACACTTTTTACATGTACAAACAAAGACGGATCGATTGTCATAATCAGCTTTGCCCGGGTTTTTTCGTCATCTGCAGCTCCTACGCTCGCTCCTTCTGGCTTTACACAATGTTTCATGCCTTCAAGGATTAGGAAATTCTCTGCCGCGAAGCACCACTCGCTGTAATTTTCCCGTCCACGTAATTTAGGTACATTTATCAAGTAGTTGGCCGCCATCGTAATTCCAAATAAAAATTTTATTTCACGAATATCCAACAACACAATGAAAAAACGTGTTGAAAAAAAGCTTTTTAACACTCGTACCAAAACGAAATTCTTGTTAAAAAATCTGCTTTTTTACTGATTCTCTGGGCCCATAACCTATAATAAAACAACAGAATGAAGTGCAGAACAGAACTAACATGTTTTATTATTTGAAACATATATATATACCTATATCACCAAACCAGCCAGTACAGTAAGAAGTTCACATATAACATATTAGATATTATTTTTCAACAAATATTAATGTTGTTTAAGAACTTGTCCTAGAATAAAGATAAGGGTAACGCAGTCCGTGTATTATAGACAAGTTAAATCGGAATGTTTTGACTTTTGATTCTATTGTAGTTGACACATCGGAAATGTAATTTAGGACAAAAAAAACTAAAACTAATTTTTTGAAAAAAAAAATTGAATGCTACTTATTAGTAGGTATTGTAATCTTCATTTTAAAATCACCCAGGGTGAAAATACAACCTATAGAATACTACATATAGGTACTAGAATACTGTACCTAGCTTTTAGTAAATCATTAAAAACTCCACCCCATATACCAAAGAGTAATACCAAAGTCCCCCATACATTCATCTTTGTTTTACCTAGGGTGCAACTTTTCTACCCTAACCTAAACCTAGAACAATTAACACTTAAAAATTAAAAAGATGTGAAGGCACTTCACTCCTTTTAGTATTATGAATAAAATAGTATACGAACTCGCTATAACAATATTTTACTACGATAAATTTTCAAAAGAATTTCTAATTTACAGAATAGAAAATAGTTTAGTTTAATAGTTTCATAGAAGAGAAACGGACGACAGATAATTAAAATAAATTATAAGATTAATTATTATAGTTATCTCATTATGATGTAATATAAATTGTTGTAATATCTGCTTAAAAAATCCCATTGTTTAAAAAGACACGTGTAACCAACCGACTAGAAAATTTTGCCTTTTCCACACTTAATATAATTCAATACAAAACTATTCTTAATTTAATATTAAAGAAATCAAAAGTAAATAGCCAGAACAATGACAAAAATACATCATAATATTTGACCATGGTTAAATACATACATGGCATACCTATTCTCAAACATTGAGATGAAAGCCAATATTCCAGCGTTCACAACCAAAGTCCTGCGAATTCAAACACAAGCTTTTTACACTCAAAAACCGTGACAAATTGAAATCTAATGAGTCATTACGTCACATGGCGACTGTTTGCATGTACGGTGTATGGCAGTTTGCAAGTTTGCAGCAATCACTTACACTAGATTGCATGCGACACGACACATTTGTGACCCTTCATTTGTAGCTTGTATCCGATATTCGTATGTTAACAAATAACGAATAACCGCTGCTTTGGAATGGTATGAGCGTTATGTAACATTTGGCCACGGAAAATGTTTAGGTTTTTTTAATGTTCATGGCGTTTTCAGACTTACCGACTGGCCTATAATTTATTTTTTTGCCAGTTTTGCAATTCTTAAAAATCGTTTCATGAATTTACGCCGTTTATTACTCTCCCGGACTGATTTTGAAACCTAAATAACTGTATTAGAAACAAAGATTAGTATCTAAAGCTTATTTTCGCTGTGTAAATGAGTGTTAAGAAGTTTAGATTGGATTCGTCTTATCAATCAAAGTTTTACCTTCTTATAAACACTAATAGACGTTGACTTAACCAAGAGAAACTTTGCGAAGTACTAATTACCACTTCAGCATTAAAAGCGGTACTAATAAACTAGAGACAAACTTGATTTAGGATGTGACTTCAGTCTTACAACAAATACTGGGTTATTTGTTGACTCATGACTATCAGAAACACAGTCCTAATCGAAGTGAAAACTACGTTACTTGTCTTAATTGGATTTGGCTCTATCTATACTTGGATAATAAAAATGCTAAATATCGATCGAAGTAGAGCATATTGCACTTAACACTTCTTAACTTTTTACAATCGATCAGTTTGAAAAAAAATTTGCTCACATTATATAAATCTTGTAAGAATATAGAAAAATGTACATCAATCTACGAACATTGTGTATCAAATTTTTTTCTCTGAAAAGTAAACAAAAGTAGGTACGCAAAATTACACCTTCCTACAATAACGAATTAGCTACTTCTGTGAATCAGGTCCAACTTATGTTTACGGCCCAAATAATTTGTTTATTTTACCGAGAAAAGCTTGCGTGCCTTATCAATTTCCAAAGTGTAATCAATACTTTTGTTAGTGAGTTTTTGTTTATTATTTCGCTAATTATGTGCACGTGTAATATCTTATATATAAAATTCTCGTGTCACAATGTTAGTCTGCATACTCCTCCGAAACGGGTGGACCGATTCTCATGAAATTTTCTGTGCATATCGGGTAAGTCTGAGAATCGGCCAACATCTATTTTTCATATGTACCACGGGCGAAGCCGGGGCGGACCGCTAGTTTTGCTATAAATATTTAGAGAAAACTATCTTGTTGGACTATTTACTCGTAACAATTTCAAATATACTAATTGCTAAGGCTTCGGGACTGACAATAATATATTAGCTTACTGCGCTGCATTTAAAGAAAGCAAATGATATTGAATACACGTCGTTTAGTTACGACGACTGTTATTTTAACAAGAAAGAGTAATCTTGAAATTTTAAATATAATTATCGACAATACTTTTTGTAGAATTCTCTGCAAAGTTCATAAAGATAAATGAAAACCCTTACCCTTTCATATGCAAATGATTCATAATCTGATGTGATAAGTTCGTCTGCTACCCTATATTATTTTAAAGGAAAGATAAACTAAAGCGCATAGCAGACAAAATACAATATAAATCAATCACAGCATCAAAGATGCAACAATATGCTCCTGTTTTGCACGGAGACTGCATTAAAATTCTTGTCTGATATATTTCATACACGCGACGGTTTCTCAGAACTTGGACGCAATTATTTCTCATTGAATTCAGCTTGTATTGAATCGTCTAATGAGAGGTAACACAGCTTCCGTGGTAATTAAGATTGTATTCAGGATCCTGGAAGGGTCTAACTTCATAATTCTGCCTTTGAGTGGTGTTTGTTGTAATAAAACGTCTTGTCGTAATTAATAATAGAAAAATTATATGGTACAAAATCTATTTTTGTTAAATGTTTCACATAAAAATGAGACGTTTTTCCAAACCTCATTTTAATTATTTATTAGACAAATGTTTATACTTAATAACCATCAGTCTCAACCATTAAACTCACACTTTTTCAAAAATATTTTCAAACAGAATTATAATCAGTTACAGTTATTTACGTACGACGACGGACGGACTTCAAAGACATATAAAATAAAATATCAGTAATACGTCTTGATTCACATACATCAGTATATTTATACTATATCAGTATTAACACTTCCCTACGTTTTGATTATCCACAGACTTACAAAATAAAAACAATCTACAATAATAATATTTCAAACAAACATCACAACATTAATGGCGGACAATTTCCAGCCATTTTCATCTGCACAACAGGGCGATATTAACAAAATTACGACATGCACTTAACTTTGGTGAGAGTTTTATTACCGTTCCCCCCAGTAGAAGCTTGAAGATTATTCCCTCATACTTGATAATAAATGATAGGGTCGAAGAAGGGATCAACTGATATGAGGGATTCTTGCCTGTTTTTCATCTATCATAACGTTTGATAAATGTTACAGTTTGATTTAAAGCAATGTTTTGATAACGCCTGTTCTTATACGGACGCTTTGTGATAGCATTAGACAAAACGTTTGTATTAAAGTTAATTGAACGTTATACATAGTGGATATTATACTAGTGAAAAAATAATGACGTGAAATTCTTTGTTTTAACTGGTAATAACTTATACCTATTTTTTAAAACCCGAAAAAATATGATTATTTCTTACGCCGATTAGTGTAGTGGTAACACTACACTAATCAGCTAAAATTATGCTTTACTTACGACAGCATCATTTTAACAACAAAGTATAAAATACCCATATCTTCATCACACAGCATATTCAAAATTCCATAGACTCCATACATACCGACCACGTTATTTAAAAAATCCTCAAATAATATCAGGCGGAAATCATTAGTCGCCAGTGAATAAACAATGCTAACATTTGCTTCCTGGCTTCAAATATACTGAACTCGTACAAAAATTAAAAAACTCCCAAAAGAATGTGCGTCGGAAAAGAGAAACAATTCAGCTTTATGACTTCCGCCCCACGCATTATGAAAATTAACTTTTTATGCTTTTAAGGCCTTGGCGCCGCATTGATTGTAATTTCAAGGGCCAGTGTAAGCCTGTGTAGAAATATAACTGTAACTAAATACTATGTTTTGACCGTATAAAACATAACTATGGACGATACTGTATTGATCAATCGCAACCTCGATTGAGTTATTATGTTAACCGTCATATTGCAAAATAGCAGTAGAAATTAAATATTTTAACGGATTTTAAACGCTTAATTGGAAATTGGAATGGATTTTAATATAATGGATAATATTATTATCCCGTCTGTTCACAATAGTATTAGATATTATCGGTTTATATAAATTTGTAAAATAGATACATTTTAAAGTCATACTAAGTTTTTAAATGAAACATTTAAAAAAAAGCACACAAGATCTCCGTTTAATCTGTCTGCGTTCAGATTCAGTTAAACAATTAAAACTCAAATTCATTCACGTCTATTACTTTTCCGCTCTTTACACTTACAATTTAAAGAACATTTCAAATCCAACTCCAACTCCAAAATCAACGGTTTCATTTAATCTTCATTGTTGTTATTTCCTTACATTTTACAATCTCAATTAGGCTAAGTGTTTCTTGTTATGTGCAAGTGATAAAAAAATTAAATTAATTATTATTAAATACTTGATTGTTAAGTCTTTCAGCTGTGCTTGAGCACATAAGATAATATGTACCTAATCAACAAAATATTGAGTGAATTATTAAAAAAAAACTTGATTTATGTGTAGATTGATATACCTAAAATTTTAACCCAATTGTTTAATATTTACTCAATTAAAATCAGTTCAATCTACCAAAGCTCAAATAAGAAAGCTCTTAGTATATAATTCAAATGATAAACATTAGATTGTACTTCAATTTTATTTCAGTTATCTCCATATAAGCTATCTAAATAGCAATAATTCACGGAAACTCCCCCTTTATTAGGCCTTATACATTATACAACAGTTATCTTCCAATAAAGATATTGTCACAATGTATTAGGAATAAATCCCAACACGTAGAACTTAATCAAAGGAGAGTGTACATCATACCTATCTAGAAATACGTGATATTGTGTCTTAAGGGTTATATTAAAGCTGTACCCTTAGATTTGCCAACTAAGCGGAAGCGAGAAGCGATATCTTTAACTAAAAGAATAAAAAGTTCATATTCATAATTATGACGTACTTTTATTTCACACCTTAAAGTTGCATAAGTAAGTATATCAATAATTTGAAAGTATTGTCATAAAAATAAATGAAAACAAAAGACGTTGAAAGTAATAATATATAAAATAATATGTAAAAAATAAAAATAAATAAAAAATAAATAAATAAATAAATAATTTGAAAGTATCCTATGATCGGATTGCTTCGTGCTTTTGTTTACGACTTGTTAAAAATATTAATTAATATGTATTTCTGAAAGTTATAATAAAGTGTTATAACAAGGTAACAATAAAATATTTAAATCCTTACCGTAACCTTTAAAATTTTAAGCATGTTATTTGGATTAAATGGACCAAAAGAGTATAAATTGTTTTGTTTCAATTTAAAAAAAAATTGCGTGATATTTGCCGACACCCCCCCTCTCCCCAACGTAAGGTTAGATGAGATTTTACTCGACCCCCTCCCCCCCTAAAACAACTCACGTAATTTATGGACGCCCCCTTACAATTAGAAAGACTAATTAACTAACACTTAATTTAATATTTAAAAAATAGAATTGTTATAGAGAAATAAGAATAATGTTAATACTCACCACACTAACAACAAAATTTGTAATTAGATATAAGTAAAGGAATTAATAAAAGCTTTATTTATTTATTTTATTTATCCTATGATTGGCATTGAAACGTTGACGCAAACTGTTGTTACATCTTTATAAAAGTGTATTTAAAAACAACGTTTAGTTTCAAATAAACAAATCATACAAAATAAACCAAACCGCTGACTATTATACAAACCTCCGTTCTCTTGTGAAACCAGACTTGATATAAAACTCCTGACTTAATGCGGCGCCAACCGACCAAGAAACCGTAAAGATTATCTCACCTCGCTAATGGATTATCTAATTAATTATTCAAACTAGCTTCTCGCTTCCGAAACTGTGTAAAACTGAAATATTTGCTCTGTTCATTACTTCATTTACCATCCTGAGATAGAGTCGTTATATCTATTTTTACTTTGTGTCAATAATGGTTAAAATAGAATGAATGAATTGTGGTTGACCTTTCAACCTTTCATAATTATCGAATGACGAATGACGTCATTCATAAATTATTTGTTTTCTTGGTCTAAGAGCCCGTGGGAGATCGTCCTTCACCGATCTGATAACCAGATGAGACGTATTTTTTATTAAATATATTTTATAAACAAATATGCCTTTATGTAATTGCTTGCTTGGCTATTTTTAATAAAATTAATTAAAAAATCGATTTTTTTATCACCTTCATACTTTTGATAACCAAATGAAATTTATTTGACTGATAGTTTTTGATACACAGAATATGCCTAGGTATGCTTTTTTTTCACCTATTTTGACTTACCTGCTTACACCTGCTTGCCAGGTAGTTATACACTGAAATGAGTAGGCAAGCATACCTAGGCATATTTAATGTATCTTTTATGTATGTATTTTATGTATCCTTAGTTTATCATAGTATCTATCAGTCACCGTAATCAAACTGACTAACACGTGACCCAGAATATTCAGAAAGTGTCAAGACTCTTCTCAACATTGTATTGGCGTGTGGAAGTATAGACTCAACTAAGAAGCCTGTACTCTAAAAGCTATTCAATACACAACATTAATATATATTATATATGTCGGAGACGGTCAATAGCGCGGATGTAAAACGACTCGAAGCACGAGTTCCGTGAGGTGGCAGCACAGTGAAGTTGGCGGCTTACTTCATGCTTGTACCGGGTCGAGCCGGTGAAGGCTCGCCCTCGGGACGGCACTTCACATTCGAACATCGAAGAGTTCGGACCTTCCACTACTAGGAACTGTTAACCTTTTCTTTGCTAGTGTTTAATTTAAATGTGTAACGTAACGGTTATTAAGTGATTGTATTTAAAGTGATTGTATTGAAACTGACATGATTAAAAAGAGCAACTATGGAGTTTCTTGCCGGTTCTTCTCTGTAGATACTGCTTTCCGAATCGGTGGTAAATAAAGAAATGATTGAGTTTGAGGTGTTTCTTTGCTCGATTACCCAACGCAACGCCCACAGCTTGAAAATAGATTCACAATCTACATCTTGCTCCGACATCAGAATTGGGATCAAATCGAGCAAATGAGAAAACACGTGGCCATAGCCTCGATACGATATACGATAACCTGATTAAGTCAAAGCGCCGCAACCACGTGGCACTTCGATCCAGTTTCAACGGGAAGAAGCATCCTACAGATCTACGAGCATACGTGTCACTGAGCAGCCGGAGACAAAGGGAGAGCTCGTTATGTGCGGGCAGGGTGGCAACTTCGCCTCGCGCTGCACGGATGACACTGCCGCTCGCATCACCGCGTCGGAAGCCGTATCATCGAGAGCAGCGCCGTGTCATCATGTCGTGCACCGTGCCATTGCGTCGAGCGTCCGGCTTCGAGCATCATGCGTCGATCGTCGAGCGTCGAGCGTCATGCGTGGCGCCATGTGGTGCTGCATCCATACTGTGCGCCGCGGCACCAAGCTGGGCTCCGCGACACCACGCCAGGCGTTGCGCATCCACGCCAGGCGCCGCAATACCACGCCGGGCGTCGCGCTACCATCACTACCATCAACACGTCGAGCCTGAGATCACCGGAACCAGAGCGACGTGTCGACGTGTCGTGCAACTATCCTTCAATCTCATACAAAACCGTCAGTAGATAACATTCCACTTTTTAGATATTCGAAAGAAAAAGAAATTTTTTGCCAAAAACATTAGTTACAAAATTTATTTTAAAATTAATTGAGGAAAATGGTCACAGCCTCGGCAAAATGCTGCACAAAAACAGCGCTGATTTACAGGTTGTACCAAATGTAACGATTAGATTTTGTTTAAAGTTGTAGCCTACAAGACCAGTGTATAGTTAAATCTTATTGCATTACATTAAACTCAACTTATTTACGCAGTGATGTTATTATTAGGTCGTGCGATATGGCTTTAAGGTTTTGTAGTTAGTTAAATCTTATTGCATTACATTAAACTCAACTTATTTACGCAGTGATGTTATTATTAGGTCGTGCGATATGGCTTTAAGGTTTTGTAGTTAGTTAAAACTTATTCCATTACATTCAGCCCATCTTAGTTACGCAGTGATAAATTAACAGTACCTATTTCACTTATTCAGGGACGGGTTCACTTTAGTAGGTAATTCACGTAATTTTAAAAAATACTTTGTGGCGTAAGCACTGCCATCAAGATAAATTAAGTAACGAATTGCTTTAATGTTTGTTATTTTGTGAGCTAACACTAACAAAGAAAGCACATTAATTGGTACACTGCATCCAGATCCTTCAATCGAACGTAAACAATTAACATTCACTTGTCCGTGTATCAGAACAAAAACAGTATGCGAATTACTTTTTCTTAACTACCCGCGTTAGTTTCTTGACTACCCGCATTAATTTCTTAAACTACCTGCGTTAGTTTTTATTTAGGCTATAACCCTTGTCAAATAGCAATTAATTGCTACACAAAGACAGCCTTATTGCTATTCGATTAAAAACGAAAAGTAATGCCTTAACTAGTGCATTAGAGGTTTAAAAAAAAAACTTTTCGTAGGTTTTATTTAAGGTGATATTTGAGGTAATTTCTTAAAATAAAGTTGTGAACAATTCACAGTATACAGTTTTACGATATGAAGTTTTATGAAATGTTGCAGATTTAGTTTTATCAAATAAAAGGTAAATCGAGACATTTAGTTTTGAATTTTTACAGAGAATTTATTAGGTCCTTATTTAGGCAGTTCATAATACAATGTCACAGATAATTAGCGTGTGTTCAAATAAACATCTGGCGTAAGATAAATCTTATAATTGGATCTACATTTGGTTTTAGTACATTAGAATTGCTTTAAAATTAAGAACTCTTAACTATCCCATCAACGTTAGGGTACGTTAAATGTTAAGATATTAAGACGGTTAAAAAAAAAAAAAGAAAATGAAAATAATCTTAAGGTTAATAGCGCCTTTACAGTTTACATACTATCGTCAGACAATGTCTGTTTAATTGAATAGAGAAAAGAAAAACCCATCCAGGTTTTCTGAAGGT
>CAJQZN010041505.1:0-28644 GCA_907164685.1 Colias eurytheme
TAGTCAAATAAAATTTTCTGGCTAAAATATTAAAAGGAACTAAATATTCTATACACGGCTTATTCTATGTTCCTCTTTACAAATGAATAGGTTAGTTTATCTGTCAATAATTAATCTAACCATGATATTCATTCATATTGAATTAAGGATTTAATACAATTTTATATATATATATATTTATTAACAAACAACAAGACAAAACTCTTGAATATAGAGTTCATTTCTTAAATCCAAACCACGAACTATTAAACAATTCAATTAATAAAATTGAACTTCTCAGTAAGTTTCATGAGGATCTGTGTAATGAAGATTTAACAATTCACGATATTACTCAAGCGGTGCGCTTTAAAATTTAAGTTAAACTTAAGAGCTGTCGGCGTTTTCATTATTTATCATGTATTATTTTTTAAGAGATTTAACCTTTGCGTGGCGGCAAAAACGTATATTAGAAGTTATCCAAAATTAAATGAAATATGATATAAATTTTATAACATTGAGAAAAACAAAAAATAAACAAGTGGAATGTTCATGTTTCCATAAATGAAAAATTGTGCAGCACCATTTTTACAGCATTTAATTAAATATTCGTATCTCTTTCATTAAAGTAGAATGGTCTATGCTGTTAAGCTTTGGACACTAGGGGATGTATTCATTACTTGCGAATATACGTATACGATAATATTAATCACAATATCAGCTGGGGCATCCAAAATTCATGGTACAATATCGTTATTATACTAACATATTAGCTTTTTTACATTCTACTTTCTTTCGAACGTATTATCACGTACATACATCTAAAAGGTGAAATAAAAAACAGACAAGATTTTGTGAATGTTTTATGTAGCTGTGAGGAAAAATATTCGTATACCTTAATCCGCAAAAAGTCAAACCCGGCCCATATTGAAATAAATCAGAGAGCTCATTAAAATGTAAAGTGCCCCTGATAATATATTTTAAATAAATGAAATGTCAAACCATTGATAGAAAGCCTTTGCCTGATTGAAACTGTCCATCAGTTGTTAATAGTAAAAGCATTGTCATGTTGTTTGTGGATCATTTAACTATTTGGTTGCCGTCGGTTTTGTTACCAAAGTATATTTTTTAGTATCGCCCTATTGGGATTTGTTTAACCGAACATGTTAGGCCTGAATTAGTTTTCAGGTCATGTGGACCTCTTGAAGGTTATATTATTCATTCAATTGTACTTTAATGTATGCTAATGTTCTGATAATTAATTCGTATCGTTTTAAAGTTTTTGTACTGACTCAGTATTGTCACAGTATTGTTCAAAATAAACAAATGAAAAGTTAATCCACGTTGATACCTATATTTTTGGCTACTTGCTACATGCTATGAAGCATGGCGAATTTACAAAATATCCTCTTCTTAAATGTAGCTAGTTCATTTTTTAACACGCTAATCAATAGGAAGGTAATTTTTACATAAAATTAGGCATTATGTTATTTCATTGAAATAATCATATTTTATTTTCTAGTTTATATTATTTTATTATTCTATTATGAATTATTTATAGTTATTTTAATAAAAATAAAGAAAACTTTTTTTTATTTAAATGTACCTGGTCATAAATCTTTTTTCTTAAAAATATACGTTCATTCATTATGGCGTCGCATCAAAGCGGATCTACACGTCTAGATAAACGCTAACCCGAGAATAGATTCGAAATGGGTCATAGTAACGGCTGAACGGTGCTTTACGCAATACACTTTGTAATAAGTGTGTTTATCTACATCTTTACTAACCATGAATATAATATTTACGTAGGGGAGACCGGGTACAAAAGTAACGGTGGGTCGAAAGTAACAAATGCTCTCTAGATTTATCCAATGGGCGAACACCGCTAAGCCTCTGTCAGGCGATAGCCGAGAGCGTCCCCCTTAATTGTATTCATTCGCCGCGTGCGCCACGCGCTGTTAGGCTGCGTGACAGGACGCTACGTGTTTTCACGAATCAAAAGTAAGATTTTCGACATTTTTTTATTAACCGTTTACGTAGTCTTAAAAGGATGATAGAAATCTGAATGTTTGCATATCCATTCTTGATTAGAGTAATTGTACATTGCTCATAATCATTTTTATGTAGCACGTTCCGTTTTAAAGTTTTGTTGCACGTCTTGGCAAAAATATAGACGAGTACAAAAGTAACATAGCCCTATGGGTACAAAAGTAACATGTTATTTTTGTCCCATTATGATTATGTATATTTTTATGTACATCTTTACTTCAACAGAATGCCGCGACAACGCATTAGAACTACTGATCGAGGAATTACCAACACGGCTGAAGAGCATTTGAAAGATGGTGCAACAATTAGAGGCCTTGCAAAAATATAATATGTATTTGCCATGTAACATTATATAGATTTATAAAAAAATTATAAGCCGTAATACTAGTGCAGCTACCTTGCGTCGATCGAGATTTACTAATAACAAGTAAAGTAATCTACGCGACTATTTAATCGAGTGCTCTGCAGTTTATTTTCAGTTATCTCCATCAACGAGCATAATGTGAATAATTTTTTTGATAACCTTGCTGAGGTATTGTGAAAGATACCAATTTGAGCCAAAAGATACTTGAAATATGGACGAGACAGGGGTGACCACAAACCAAATTTGTAGATTAAAAAGGGATTAAACAAGTAGGTGCCATAACCTTAGCAGAGCCTGGAAAATTAGTAACTGTTGCTGTTGCCATTAATGCTCTAGGAGAACACATTCCGCTTTTTTCGTATTGCCGAGGGTCCTGTTGGTTGTGCTGGAGCTGGGAATGCTAGTGGATGGATGCAGGATGCAGAATTTTTAATTATAAAATAATGATTCACTTAATTAATCTCATGACTTGAACTTCGAATATTTTTATCGATTGTTTTGTATTATATTTGCAAGTATTATATTTAAAATACAAAAGTTGATATGTGTTATTAATACAAAGTCTTTAAACAAATAATTTGTTGATTTACCATCATAATATTGTATTAATTACCAACCCCTTTGTCTTGTTACTTTCGACCCACGACGTGTTACTTTCGACCTGCTTACGGGGTCGAAAGTAACAACTGACGATTTTTTTTTAAACTTACTTTATGAATATAAAACACTACATAATATAATAAATTGAGTTGCTAGTGTAAAGAATATAAACTAAATTTATATATGGTTATATTAATTTAATGATCATAGTAACACCCAGTCAGAAATCAAGGTACAAGTACAAAGTGTTACTTTTGTACCCGGTCTCCCCTATGTAGAAAATAACTTTGGATTACTGAAGACTATCTATCAAATTTAAGTATCTTATATAGCTAAACGTTAGAAAAATGGTGCGGTCTTTTATCGTCTACATGTTTCAGATTATAATTTATACTAGACTAGCTGCGCTCCGCGGTTTCACCCGCGTGGCTCCGCTCCTGTTGGTCTTAGCGTGATGATGTATAACCTATAGCCTTCCTCGATGAATGGGCTATCTAACACCCAAAGATTTTTTCAAATCGGACCAGTAGTTCCTGAGATTAGCGCGTGCAAACAAACAAACTCTTCAGCTTTATAATATTAGTATAGAGAAGAGTAATATTTCAAGTTTATTATCCGATTTAAAAGATTTACAATAGTACATAAAACAGGGAGGTCTTACCATGGAGCATACTATATTAAGAATTTAGGTTACGTTAGCACACTTAATGTAGAGAACGTAAAACGAAGAGGGCTAGCGGTTATTAATTATTACAACATAATATCTTCTGTTAATAACTGTATCCATTCATCATATTTCCGGAACTACAGTCTGCGTATTTTTGGCAAGTCCAATATTATATTATAATAATAAATACATAATTAGTTCTAGTAACGCTAGTAGTTTTTAGTAACGCTTGCTAGCGAGGTTAAAGATAACAACCCGTAAGGTAGAGCCTTTTTTTCATAGAAATATAGAGGATTCATAGATGGCTTCTTCATGTCAACGCTGTCTGTTTCATTCGATACATAATTCATGTTTTGTTTTAATGCAAATATTATCCAAATATTATTTAACGCTTTAAGCTTAATCCTTGTTTGACTCGACATTATAATGTGATGTTGTAAACTTTCGACCGACTAACTTAGCCTCTGTCCTTCTCTAAGGGCCTATGTATTTTCATACACAGATTAATTCAATTTTTGTTCTGATGTTTCGTTAGTCTGCTTTTCAAATGCGGAATTATTTCATTCGTGATATAAGTATACAAACAAATTAATCAGGTTTGGAAACAGATTATCTTACTTAAACGTCATTTCAGCCAACTTCAGTCAAATGAGGGATAATCTCAATCAAAAAGTACCTGTTATGGGCTAATACATAATCTTGAACGGTGAATTTATACAAAAATAACAATCTAATGGGATGATATTTTGTAATGTAAATATAAATGTTTCGTAATTTGTCCAAATAAAATATTCATGAAAATATCCACTGATCGAATAATGTAAATCGCAGAAACTATTTTAATATTTTCAACATCTGTCAACGCTAACACTCGAAGGATCCGAATAAATTGATATTTCAGCGCTTCAGTCGTTACACTTTACAGGCAAAGTCACTTTCAATTTCTGCAAAGCGCTTTACGGCGTTTGAGCGTGACAAGCATATACGAGGAAGCCTTTATTTACGTATGCCGAACGTGAGATTTGCTGAATCACTAAAGATAAAAATATTTCGGAAATTTATTGCTGTATTGACGGTTTCAGCGTGGATGCCTAAATTGACACGTATAAACCATCAATAGTCATTTGAATAATGCAAGATAAGTGCAAATATATTATGTTATTTAAGTTTAAACAAGAATTCTCGATTGAGCGAAATTCATCAATCAAATTTCAATTCAGTTTGATGAATTCTGGTCTAAGTTTTTTTTTTATATTTGTAAAATAATATCAGTAATAAAGAAAAGCTTTTATTACCAATCAGGACTTCTACAGTATGAATATTGAATATATTTGACAAATTTACGTTATAATCATAAATCATTTATAACCTTTGTTACACTAAAACCAGCGTAAAAAATTTCTTTTACCAGATTCACTCCGTTTCGTTCCAGGCAACATGTGCTACAAAAACGTAAAAAAAGTTTCAAAGCAATAACAATAAAGTTAAAAGTTGACTGTGCAAAAATTATGATCATAATAATTCTCTTGGGCATACTAAATCATTGTGTGTGTCAGGTCCTAATGGAGGCAGAGCGCTAACATTTTTTGCACAATTGAAAAAATTCTTGCAGGAAAATTTTAATTTTCAGCGTCGTATATATTATATAAATTTTTGTATGGCGTTCGAATATGATACGCACTTTGCTTACAATTTTGAGATTGTTTTTCATTAGCAAATGTTTGCAATTTCATCGTACCTGTACTAGAATTTTATACATGGTTTATTCGTATTAAGGTGGAAAGTATTTATTAATGTTAAATGCATAGTTATGCCATTAATATTATCAACCAAAAATACTGTTAGAACACAATTAACCCATTGAGCCCCGAACGGCCCGATCGGGCCACGACACAATAGATTTTCTATTGCGTCTGTGATTCCGGGGCCTGAGTAATAACTCCGTAATAACGGATGTATTTCTTGTAAAAAAATCTAACTACGTATTGATTTAATGTTACGTTGCATTATCGAGCATATTTGTTTTTAAACCTTCCTTCCTTCCTTCTTATAACTTATGAATATCTATTGTTATAGCAATTTTAACAGAATAATAGAGCTATTATATTTGATTCACAAAACGCTTATATTTTAATTCTAAAGACTTCTTATAAGTTAAAACAAACATAACATAAGCAAACAGTCAAAAGGCAAATTCTTATGAAAGTAGTTCAATAAGTACATTAAATAAGAGTAATATAATTTCGAGAACTTTCCAATAAAAGCTGTTTAGTTGCCTCAAATAATGTTTAAGCCACAATACAGCTTATTAATAAATTATCGAAGCAATATTCGCCAGAAATCATATCGTAAAATGGAAGCTTATCTTTAATTTGAAAGCCAAATTAATAATTCAAGTCGAACCCTTGCAGGCTTCACTTAATATTGATATTCTAATGGTAGCTTTGAAAATTTACTATTATTGGTTTGCCCTAGAGAAGCTTTGCCAGCCATACTGTAATAAGTTTATTATATTTGTATTTCTATCGATAAAAATATATTTATTTATTTATTTATCAATCCTTCATTGCACTTAGAGAATAAAAATAAATACAAACACTTAAATATAGCTTAAACTAAGAATGGCAGTCTTATCGCTTTAGATCGATTTCTTCCAGACAACCTTTGGTACAGTAGAGGAAAAAATATAAAATGAATAATGAGAAAGAAAAGTTTACAGTATAGTTATTGGTTTTATTGATTTTGTTAAAATATAGCTACATCATATAATTGTATATTATTTCATAAGAAAAGCTGAAGCTATAGTGTATATTTGTTTGTATGGTTGAACACGTTGATCCCAAGAATTAGCAGTTGTAATTGATAAATTTTTGTGTTGGGTAGTCCATCTATCATAACTATCACCTATACATAACTTATAAACCGTCAATAGGAGCGCAGCAGTGAAAACTGTTGCGAAAATGAGAAAAAAATAATAGTCAGCGTGTAGGTGAATATTTAAAACATTGAAATTGTAAAAATTGTGCTACCAAAATAAAATTAAAACTAAAACTTATAAATGTGTGTTAATGTGAATGACGTGAAAGTAATTAAGAATATAAATAAATTGTAGCAATTTGTCTTGAAATCCAGTAAGTTTATTTTTGTTGTTCCAACTAAAAAAAATGTAATTGTGTAATTTTCTGCTCTAATGAGTTAGTTTAAAATGTTATAAGAATGCGTATAGAAAAGGCGTATAGCTAGATATTATTTTAATTAAATAATTATTTCAAAAATATGCTCCTTCAAAGATAAATAAATGACTGATTTATCAAAACAAAACATATTTTGTGTTGAAAATTAATATAATGTATTTTTTATGGTATTGACAAAATAATTGCAAGTAAACCTGAGAAATATCTTACGCTTTTGCATTTCTCGTCATAGTAGAAAATATATAATAATTGAATAAAAATTACAGTACAATAAAATTTGAGTAGATAGTAGAATATAAATGGTTGGACGTTGAAACTACCTGTGGTGAACTCTACATGATATTGATATAAAGCTCCATTGCTACAAGAGTCGTATTAATTACGTTTTTATGAATGAAACATAAAAAACAAATCAATTCATGATAACATACAATAATGAAAGAAAATAAACAAGCACAATTCAGTGCGAGATAGCCCCTAGTATCTAGCTTATTAAAAATGAATGCAATATGATCACAATTTCCAGTCTATATCTAATGCACTGAAACATAACACTTACCAATTATTTATTAAAAACCATCGCTCCTATATCCTTAAACGCACAAGTGTAATTATCGCATAGTCTAAACGAGCCTGTGTAACAACGGTCGTTATGTTGTTTTCAACGATATTTCAGTAATAGACCCGGCAAAGCAAATTGCGATCGGACATTCGAGCGATACCCACGTCCTCATACCACGAGCTCGCGGACGTAACTAGGGAGCTAAAAGTGCTCCGACCCGAACTTGGTTAGAACGGGACGGGCTTATCTGAAGGAAAGGGATGAACGAGGGTGCAGAGGTGCGCAGGAAAGAATTAGATGTTTATTGTGGTCTACGTGTACGTGTAATAGGATAACAGAAGCTCTGTGCGTGAGCTTTTTCGTAGTTTCGAGTGACAGCGGCAGTTAGCGTTTTCTTGGGCAAAACTCTGTCACTTTATGTTATCTTGATATTGTTTGATCGTTATTTTATTCGAAACTTTGCTGAAAATTCTAATAATAAGATGATGAAGTTCATGATAAGATAAAGCTTTTTAAATGAATTAAAGAAATGTATTTTTCAGGTTGTTTCTTATTAAAATTCAAATCACCAAACATTTTTAAAAGAAAATATCTTCAAATAATGTATATTGGAATATACGCAATTTGATATACCTTTATATAATACCCATAAATAAGAGACAGTCCATTGAAATTTTAACACACAATCCACCACTTAAGAAAAACCCTAACATTAAAGCGACTCATCGTACCATAATTTTAATAGCACAAAAATATTTTACTTACAAAAATTTTTAAAGGACATCTTTACATCATTTCTATTAAGGACAAACATTGGAAGAACAAAAAAATCGTTCAAAGGCTCGTTCGTTTGAGCGTCAAAGTTATTTCACGGCAAAGAATTTATACAATGAGAAAAGGTGCGAATCTTCGCAGCTTCAACAAAAAGCCGATCGTGGAATTAAAACGATTCAAGTTGTACAAATTTAATAAAAGAAATGCGATTTTAATACAAAGGAATCGATGTGAATCGCATCGAGCTACATTGGAATAATTTTTATTGTCTTTTTATCTTCCACTGTGTTTATGATATTTAGGTGATTATAGCTGTTTTTAATGCTTTTATCTTTTTGTTTGTATTAGCTAAACGACGTTCAATTATGGCATTCCTAAATGACCAATTTGACGAGTGTTTGTTAAACAATACCATATATTTTTTTTATTCCCACGTTAACGACTGTGGGGTAATGTTGTCTGTGTAAACTCACATCAGCCTACATTAAAAAGACCGAAAGCAAAAATAAAAAACCTATTTAGTTCTTATTAAAAGTATTTCATATTATACAGATGCATATTCTAGAGGATAAGTTTTCGTAAGGATGAGTACTTAAATTTGAATTATAATAAATAGGGCACTATGAACTTTGATTATGATATTTCGATTTTTTTCCCATACTAACAATTAACTTATTCGCCAAAAAATAAAATGATGTTAATTCACAATGACATTAATATAATTATTTATTATTTTGACAGATTCGTAATATAACGAAGTATTCCTACAGTTAAATATTACATATTTCAACATTTATCGAAAGTGCGTGCTTTCTTCAGTTAATATTCTATTTCACACATACTTCATATAATTATTCTTAGAACATTCATCCACTACTACACTTGCTAAATTAATAAATACGCAAAAATACAAAACTAGTAGAGCAGAATTGAGCGTTGTTTTTATCCTGTTAGCTGCTGAATCGTCGATAATCGTACGCATAAAATTTTATGCGGCTCTGTTCCTACTGATCTGTTTATATTTCCAGCCAATTGTGAAATTGTTCTCTGCAACTGGATAATATCTATTATTGCCTATCTCTGAAGTTTCCGCTTAGTAGTTTTTGTTTTCCTTTACTGCAAAAGTAATCAAAGATTAGGCATTGTAATTGTAATGGTTAAATTAGGAAAACACAAGTTAACATAAATGACGATAAATACAAAGATTTATAGGTATTTCGTTTTCTAATCTGCATTTCTAGCAGAATATAAAAACACATACTATAAGTACAAATAATGCCTGTTTTTTAAGTGAAAAATACATTTACAATACCCAAGACCCTTCAGGAAAGGCCCTGGCTATGTCAGATTTTCACTGAAAACAGTGGACTTCCGACTAAACTCCACTGTGGTCCGTCGAGCCGCTTGCAATGACGGGGTCGCGCCTCGCGGGTATTATGTAAAATTCATCCAACCTAGCATTCCCTATTGAACTTACTAAACACAACAAATCCAGGAATTGTGGAACTAGCCATTGAAGTCTCACATGTAGATTAACATGGTGATGCTGATATTCAAATTAAGTAAGCAGTTAAAATGTTAGGCCGGTCGATTTGGCAGAGACTAAGAGACGAGAGAATATAATATAGATAAATTATATTGAAAAAGTGGTCTCCCTCTTAGTTGTAGCTCTTACGATCTAGCTCTTCATAATATAATGGTAATTAAGAAAATATTAATTCATCTATAATCATATTTTCATTGGACTCGGATATTGTTTTAAATACAAACCAACCACATAGATTATATTGAACGGTTAATGACTCAGTCTAAATTATCAATAGTCACTTAATGTAACCAGAATTACAAACTTGAGAGTATTAAACGTTAATTACTCAGAATTAACAAACAAACAAGCTCGTCACAACCCACATAATATTAGTTTCAAGATATTGTTTATAAAAGGGCACAAATGGAAATCATTATATACACTACGTCGGAAAACCGCAAACACCAACGAATGTGTTTTATTTTAGTATAGCAGTTAATACCAATTTAATGACTTTAGTAGGCCTAAGACATTGTTATCTTGAGAAACCAGTACCTAAGCGTTCACATAAACCGTTGAATATGTAAACATTGACATGATACCATAAATTGACCAAGGAACATGACTCCCTTGGGCGCCATAAATCGATTGATTCATACCGCATGCCCAATTCAATACGAATTTCATAATATAAAACCGAACTACGATGAAAAAAAATATATCAGATTATTTGTTCAACTCGTTTAAATATCAAGTTGCGAATTGAATGTTATATTTCTGCATTGTTTTTCTGCGTTCAATTTAATTTGTTGTATTTATTATCTATAGGTACGGTAAGTTATTCGGACATGACATTTTTTACGTTATTAAAAATACCATAATAATATTTAAATGACCAATGCCCGTCTTTCAACATTCTAAAAACATACGAAGACTGGTCGTTAATATAAGGGTAGGTATAATTAAGATCTGCAATTAATTAATTAAAAAGACATAACTGCCGTGGTGCCCTTACGAACTCAATTTGTTTTTCAATGCCGAACAAAAATAATATGTCTGAAATTCATACATATTAATAGAAGTCGTACGTGACACGCGTTTTTATTGCACATAAAACAGCTAGCCACAATGAAAATGAAATGGCCCGTGTAATGTTCAATCTTTACGATGTCATTTACTTTTTTTCCACACAATAATACTTATATTTCAAGAGTCGAGGAGAGATCTTGAGATTAAAAGTAAATTGAAACTTTAAAGTCCCAAAATAAAGTCGAAGTATGATGTTCACTGTGAATTATTATGTATATTGGAATAAAATATAGTTTTCATTTCCACGTGTAAGAGTGTACACACGTGAAAGAGCTTTTTGGATATGTAGATAGAGATATTACAAAAGCGTAGTATAGCGTAGCTCTACGCTAGAGAATGCTACGTCTTGATAAAAATATGTAGAGTTCAAATGATAAGATAAATATATATTTTGTAGCTTGCGATTTGATATTTATTCAATAACGTAGCAAATAAACCAATTGATGAAATGATGGTTTTTGTGTTAGCTGAGAGTGAAATAAGTGTTTTTGACGTGACAACGTCTTATTATTCGATAGAGCCGGCTGCACGCACGATAAAACATGACTCATGCGGCGTTACCTTCCTCTGAAGCGTTCCACGTAAGGCTTGAAGTGCAAGCGAGAGCGCGGAACAAGCGACAAAGAAGCACAATCGGACGTTGTCACGTTCAACTATCGCCAGTAAACCGACTTTACAGACAACCAATTTTTTTTTACACCGGTTCAACATCTCATTCCAGTGAGAATTCCCTTTGACCTCGCGAGTGAATCCGCGGGTGGAAACCAAGTATGTTATATTATTATGTTTGGCAACTATAAAAATATATCAGACAAAAAGAACATGCATTTACAATATTAAACGAGCTACACATTAAACTGTCAGTTACAGCTTGCTATAACTCTTTTGGAAGGGTATTAAAATTTAAAAGAATTTCAAGTATAAAATATACGATCTTAAATGTCTTAAAAATGAAACTTTGAAGTTATAACGAAATTATCTAAACTTTTTCCCAATCTTGGAACTTGTTGAAATTTGAAGATTCTTGAAAATGAAGAGTACTTATTGTACATAATATATATTCTTCTTTACTCTTTGAAAACTTTTCATTTTATAAAGATAAAACTATAATCAAGTTTTCAGGTCCTGTTGGTTTGTATTAGGTGGCTTAATACTTTCTTGATATTAGCCATCGTTCATATATGCATTGTTTATCGTATGTGACAACATGATTAAAACAATATTGTTCTTTTTAAATAAAATTAGTAATTATTTCCAGTTTGCTTTGAATAAATCAGTATGTACATTATGGTATATTAAACTCAGATTGAAACTGAAAACGTGATGGCAATGGTCACTCGTTAATGATATTGTCGTACGTGTTATAATGGTAATGGCGAAAAGCCTCCCCATAAGCTAGTATTTATTACATTGGTTTGGAAAATAGTTTACACCCTTTAGCGCGTAAACCGGCATTTTGGTTGTCAAAAATCTCTCATATAATTTAAGTCAATCTCATATAAAAAACTCACATAATAGTATAGTATAGGATATTTGATAATCCTTATGAAATTTATACATAATATTATATGCAGTTTTAAATGCATACTGACATCATGACTACATATTTATTTTAGCTTTTTTTTTATAAAACGCTCAATTTCATGTTAGAAAACATATAAGTACCTACCTTTATTGATAAGTAATAACTAATATATTATGACACATAAAATAATTGATTATATAGTAATGTATGACATATAAATTATGCCGTTTGAAATTTACAAAAGTATTTAATCTGTTTATTATTGTATATTATAAAATTATTTTCTTTCATAAGCTTATATGTTTTTATTTATTATTGTTATATTTAATTGAAAATTTTACCAAAATCTGAGAATACTGTTACTCTACTACTTTATTTAAATATCAATTTACCAAAAATATTTATTAGTTTTAATGTTTTAGTTATACTTAAGTTTAATTAAAATAACTTACGTTCAGTTTTAGATACAAGACAATCCTTAGATCTAAATTTCAACCAAAAATGTTAGTTTAATTTATGCATATAAATTTTTAATACTACTACATACTTCACAATAACTACCTATAGCGCAACATTGTGGTCAACGAACAAAGATAGCCGATATATCATCTATACCCATTGTCCTGAGTGAATACGTTGAAATTTTTCATGCAAATTGTTCCCACGAAGCGAGCTCTTTTATATTAATGCTTTATCAAATCACCGAAGTGCATTATTATGTGCATATTTTTTGCTAGAAAGATTGGTCGTCGATAAACAAAAAGTTTAGTTTAATGAGCTAAGAGATAAATCCAATTTAGTGAAAAATACGGAGAGAGTAAGTTTTGTACTGGATTTTCTGCTGTATTTTTATATGTAAATCGTAAACTTCATAATAATAAACTATATTGTAGTTAGCCTTCATTATCAAGAGGCGGTAATCCACCCTTTATTTATTGTTACATACGGCGTTGGGTTATCTTTAATGCGTGCCTAAAAATGTACATTATTTTATCTCGCGTATAAGTAACAGTAGAGATTTTTATTCAAGAAATTAGGTTGTATGCTAAACGGAAAGCAGTTTATAAGAAAAACTGTTAACAATTTTCCTTAAGTAAATCAAATACGTTATACGTTTCAGAATGATATGAAAGTCAAAGCCAGATTATCATATTACTTTAGACATATTTAAGACAAATTTTAATAAACAAAAAATAAAATACACGATAAGCTTATATTTTAATTAAAGACTACGCTGAAAGGGAATTTGAAAAACATACAATAATTTATACTGTATTAGTGCTTCCCAATTATAGATGCATAGAGATTGTTTAATTACTATCGAACAGTTAATCAAGATATCTTTGTCAGTAGTTTGATATGATCTTCATTTTGTTCAGCGCAAGAGCTGGTTATGCATATGTTAACTAATGTTTTTATAATTTTAATAATAATTTAGAACTTTCAACAAACAAACAAACAAAAATACTTTATTGTGCACAACAGAGAGAAGTACAAGTAAAGACACAATAATAATTAATAAAAGAGCACGACGAACAAAGAGCTAAAATATTGGAAAAAGTATCAGTAAAACAACGTACAAGTAAATATATGATTTATTTTAAGCTTTTGAAATGAAAAAAAAAATACTAAGCATATAAAGAAAATAAAGAATTGTTTTTGCCACCTAGGTATATTTTAAAGACAATCCAATTTGTGCAAAAAATATATTATTAAAATTTAATTTATTATTTATAACATCCCTATTTTTTATATTTTATTAGAAAATTATAAAACATTAGTACATGCAACTATGAAAAAACCACCCCATTGTTTGATCGAATCACGCCTATACAAAAAGAAGCAAAACAAAGACGTGAAACACAATCGAAATCACATTTGTAGCTCTTCATCCACACCTAGTTATCAAGTGCCGATATTCAGTTATGATGCA
Organism: Colias eurytheme; assembly: GCA_907164685.1. Classification (NCBI taxonomy): domain Eukaryota; kingdom Metazoa; phylum Arthropoda; class Insecta; order Lepidoptera; family Pieridae; genus Colias; species Colias eurytheme. The sequence goes on from CAJQZN010041505.1 coordinate 14,265, forward strand.
ATCACTAGAACGCAGACAGTGTATTCAATAACACCTATACATATTCATGCATTTCGTAACAATACAATTCTACACACAATATGAAGATATGTCGATATATTTCGATTGTGACTAAAAGAAATTGGAATTTTATTCCTATGTTCTACGAGGTTTATTTTGAGTAATGAGCTAAATTAAAAATGTGTAGTTTTTATTATAAAACTTGTACCAGTGATTATTGAGGGCTAAAATAAAAACATTATAACGATGAAGAACTTTGTTTGATTCTGCTAATCTTGGAAATTATAAGAACTGAGTTCATAAGTTTCCATAATAAAATATATTGAAGGTTAAATGGCTAATATTATAAAGCTGGGGGTTTGTTGGTTAGTTTGAATGCATTTATATCGGGAATTCTATAAATTGAGTTGTATTTATTGAATAGTACATTCATTGATTACGCTACGGCTAATATAAGCGTAGCATCAATGAAAAACGTAGTAAGAATGGGAAAAATATTCCTTATGAGAGCAGAAGAGTTGCGTTGGTCGAGTTAATAATATTGTAATGAAACAGTATAAAGGAGATATAGCTGTAACTTACACTGATAATGTAAAAATATGAAGCGATGTTATAAAGTAAACTTTTAAATATGTTTAAAAGGTTCTTCGTTTGTGTCTTGTAATCACAATATACTCTTAAATATTAGAAAATAATTATTGTTCTTTCAAGGGGTGTTTATATTGTAAGTATTTCCAATTGCTCTTTAGTAATAAACAATAGTTCATGTTATTCTGATAGATTAAATGACCACAATATCGAAGAAAATGGGATATCTGGGAAAAATATTATGTTGCCAGTTTATTTTTTAAAGCATATAACAAAAAATAAAGCTATTACGAGGTTTTTTGACGAGGGATGCAACCCCTCGTCACTTGATATATAAATAATGTCGTCAAATGAAAATGAATGTGAGTATTTGTACAATAATCGAAATAGAGGATTGAAAATACATAAAAGTATATGTTATCATCATCATTGCCAAAAAATATAATATTGGGAGCATAATAAATAATTAGTAGGTAGGTACATATTATTGTAGAGATAGGTACGTGAAAGTAAATATATTTTATTATTCATCACAATCTAGACTATAAAAATGGTAATTGCGAATTCTTATAAAATCATAAAAAGAGCTAATACATAATAATCACATTTTAAATATTTATAAGTCGATTTATATTTTGTTTCGTACTTATTTTTTATGGAATAATTGTTATATTTTGATGAAGGTGACGATCGAATAAGTGGTTTATTTCTTTGTAACCTTATTTGACGTCCTTTTTATTGTATTGAAATTGGAATCAATTTACAAAGGCATTTAATATCTATACATTTAAAAGTGATAAGTTTATCTATAAAATGTGAGATTTCCATACTTGATTATTATTTTTTAATACCTTCATACAGACGTACTTTATTCAGGTATACCTAATATCGTTTTTCCCATTTAGGAGTAAAAGAGTTTCTATGTTCCAATTTTATTTCTTTTATTTCCGTGTGTGAGACAAATAAAGACGAGCTTGGATTAGAAATAAAGAACTTTACAAATTCCGTTTCAAATATTGCCTTTGACACATGCCTTTTATCAAAGCAATTATCTGCAGTACGGATATTTCTATTATAATCATTTCATTCCTTATTTACTTATAGTTTCTTCTATTTATACGTTACTAAAATAACCAAAAAATAGAGATTTTCTACAATGTTATTTTTTAGATCAGTTAGCTCTACAATAGTTTTAATATTTTATTTTCACTTTTGTTACCGTCATGCTGTCACATGAAACAGGCATGCTACAGGCATAATGGAGCGGATATTATTCTTTTTAATAGTAAGAAATTGTTAGAGAATTTCAGTTTTGATATTTTTGTATGATCTACCACCCAATCAGGCACATTTAACTGAAGGATTTAAAAATAATCTCAACACCATCAATCTAAAATGCCAAGTTGTAAAGTAACTTTGAATTAGGTATAATATAACGTAGACGAAATCCATTGAGACAAGATAAAATGCTTCAAGTTTGAATAGAGACAAAATATTAGCCATAAAGCGAGGAAAACAAAAGATCTACGTACGCCCCAAACCACTTGAAGTCTTGAGCTTGAGAATTATATGAGATCCAAAATGTATATTGGTATATTATTGTTTTGTTTACCTTTGTAAACGATTTAGGGAGAGAGAAACATAATATTTGAATCAAAATGGTGCCTATTACAATTGCGTTGTCAAATACCGTGACCGACTTTGAAACAGTTTGTACATTAATCATTTAATTTGGTAATTGATGAATAACAATTATTGAGAACTGAAACAGGACTTTACGAATAGGACGGAGGAGTACCTACTAGTTTCATGTATTAAAAAAATGCTGTTTAAACAAATAACCAAACTTTCTAAATATCATTATGGTGTTTATAAACTCGATGCTCACTTTATGTTACTAGTAAATTTTTATAAAATAACTAGCGGTCCGCCCCGGCTTCGCCCGTGGTACATATGAAAAATAGATGTTGACCGATTCTCAGACTTACCCGATATGCACAGAAAATTTCATGAGAATCGGTCCACCCGTTTCGGAGGAGTATGCAGACTAACATTGTGACACGAGAATTTTATATATATAAAGAAAGATTTTTGACAAATGGATACATAGGTAGCTGAACTACCTAGTAACGCGATAACAAAATATGTCACAGAGATATATAAAAATCAGCGGTCAAAACGAACAAACGGTATGAAAAATGCTTTTTAAATAAATTTTGTATCAAGGATTTCAAACAATGTTCATCTTTTGCATTAAACAACGTCCACACACCCTTGGGAAATCTGCTATGCATACAGTGACAATAAATATACTACAGTTGTGAACAAATGAGCCTCATAGCTGCTATAGAAACCGCATCGCTGCATTGCTTTAGTTAATAGTTCGTTTTGTATGACGTATCGATTTTCAATATATTGCTCTATGTGTGAATACTGTATGGAGAATAGTAAGAAATCGTACTTGCTTTGTGGAAACATATTGATCAATTTAGCATGTCGACTATTCCATTGAAATAATATGGTTGAGATTTTTAATAACTCCTTATGACGGATGATGAAACTTAAACCTATTTAATATAATTTTGGACCACATGTGTGTATTATATTAAAAATTATCGAGAAGAAACAAAAAATGTTTAGAATCTAAGTGTTTAGAATAATAAATTGTATACAAAAAAATTGGGCTAAAGTATGAAATAAGGAGACATTTATTAGATGACACTGACAAGGCATTCGATCCCGAATTTATTTTATCACGTTTATCCCAAAATTAAGATGAATAAAAACATTTAATATCTAAATTACGTAAATAATGTTTCAATATAGCATTGGAACGAATAATGCAATTATAAGTTTTATAGCACGCCTCCAATCAACTGTAAACTCTGAACTAAGCGACAAATCCTATTAAAACAAATTAATACGATGTGATGGATAAATTAAGCTATTCATAGGAATAGATGTGCTTAATCTAGTGTAATACTGTAATATTATGTATCTACTATCTACTATAGGACGTAGTTATAAAATCCAAAGTAGAATAATATTTATATCTAACTGACAATTTTAATATAATATAATTTTGAACTTATTGAAAATAGTCATAATATTATACCGACAAAATAATCTTACAATAAATGACCGCGTTCAAATGGGAATTGGGATATTATCATTCATCATACCACATGCATATGTTATGACTTGACAAAGCATTAACAGATTGCAATTTGGAGAGTTGCACTCAGGGATAATATTTATTTAAAATAGTTAAGATAAGAAAATGATTGACTTTGTAGTCGGACGCACACTCAATATGTTTATATTGGTCGTGAGTCCGACTACAAAGTCACGAAAATAGAGAATACTGTTTAATTTGTTTAAATTGAAAAGTATTCTCTATTTTCGTGTAATAGAAACTAGACATTGTAACTAAAACCTCTGTTTGAGTAAACTGAGATTACTGTCTGTATATATAAATTGTATATCCTTTCATTAAACTAAAGGTATTTGTAAAGAAAATGTCAACTATTTCCTAAATAAACAGAAGTAAAGTAAACTGAAGGTTCATTTAATTAACGTTTCCCGGCAAAATGTCAATACGGCATCATTTCCAGGGATTGTTTGAGCTAAACAGATCAATGTCGAAGAAAAACAAGTAATTCGATCAAAACACCGACCTACGAAGTTATGACTATGTGTGATTTGTTTTACTGGGTTCATTCATTGATGTGAGATTTATTTTAACAGCTGATACAAGAAAAGAATTTCATGTTTCCAACACAAACGAGCCTGAACCTTTGTTAAATATAGAGAGTGTAAGGAAAAACATGTTAAACATAAACAAAAACTATTTTTCACAAAATAAAGATCATATTATAATGTATGATCGACGGAATTTACAAATATTATACATTACGACTAAACTGAAATCGATTGGAAGCCAAAGTATCGCTTCGTTCAATTTACTTACGCCTACGACAAGGTTGATATGAATTGAGATTCAATTTCTTGTATCGTTTACTGGGATGGAATAATATTAAATTCAGATAGAAATATCACATCTACCGTTGTTAATTGTAATATTTGTTCTTAGTTATAATATTTATTTTACATAAAACCAATTGAATTATAGATAATTAACTCTACTTGTTTAAGTAGAAAGCTCGTGTGCCTGCTTAGGCGATAAAAAAAAGTAAAAATTATAATTTTGTTAAAGTATGGAAACGTGTGCTCAAATGAAGAAAACAACTAACATATAGGTACATTACATAATTTTGTCTCTGAAATGTTAGGTATACCTGCAGGTAAGTGTTGAATCTGACTCTATAAGCCATGGTGAAACTCTAGATACTCTAGGTACTTATTTTTTTTTATATTTTCCTACAAGTTCTAGTAACCTCATCTGAACATTTGTTAAAACGAAACAAAATCAAACTTATTGCATACAATGTTCGTTCAATTACGAAACCTAAGGCACTTCATACCGCCTGATGCAATATTAAATACGCCGATACTTTCAAGACAGAACCGACGACTAAATTATTCACCAGCCACGTATAACGTCCCCATAACGTTGGAGAATTTTACATGAAAATTATTCATGTCACGTCACCCTACATGCAGACATTGTTATTGCAAACAATCGATACATATTATCACGTTTTTTCTTTATTTCGCCGTATTTCAATAGCGGGTGCATTATGAGTAAATTTCTGCAGTTTTATAATGTGTTCTTCTAAGTAATAGCTAATTATATTTATTTTAATTAAATGTTACATAACATTCATAAATCGCTGAAGTTAGGAACAGGGCCCTGGATCTAAATATAGGGACAAAATGTGCAATTATTGGCTGCGACATCAGCTGCAATCCTGATATTAGTTTCCAATTGAATATCTTCAAAATGAATTCCAAATATAACAACCGCTATATTAACATAGCTTCGTAGCAGTTTCTTAAAAATTAAGTGATTCAAAGAAACGTTCAAAATCGATCTATTCATTTAGTAATGTGAATACACAGAGTACAGACATTTCAAACTTATAAAACCCCTGCATTTGTATCAAAGTGTGAAATGAATAAACTAATATAATACACGAAGGTTTAAATTATGTTGCAAAAAACTTAGCGAATAAATCGTATTGCAGACTTGAAAACTGTTGTTACATAAACTGGCCTATGTTACAGTGTCGTGATATCGCGTCATAAGTTTCATTTATGGCCACAAGACACGGCAACATTCACTTAATAGTTATACGAGTACGAGGCCTTTGTAGAGATAGGCGTATGTAGATTGAATCGTATGGAGATTTTTTATCTATGATAGGTATTGTATTACTAGCTTTCCGCCCGCGGCTTCGCCCGCATTTTCAAAGAAAAACCCGCATAGTTTCCGTTCCTGTGGAATTTCCGCGATAAAAACTAACCTATGTGTCAATCCAAGTTTCCCTCTATATGTGTGCTAAATTTCATTGTAATCGGTTCAGTAGTATTTGGCTAAAAGAGTAACATACATACACATCTCCACATACATAGGTACATCCATCCTCACAAAATTTCGCATTTATAATATTAATAATAGGATAGGATAGTACCTACTATTAGGATAGGATTATCAATTATTAATTGAAATAATTAATTCATATAATTCACATACTAGTTATTAAAATAAGACAATTACATCAACTTGTAATTACTTCTATCCGTTTCAGTAATAAATTACAACATGATGATTTGAATATTAGTTTCAGGGATTATATAGTTCAGACCAGTATTATTTATTAACTTGATGTATAATTTATCCAGGCGATAGATATTCAAAATTTATAGAGCACTAAATTACTCTGTTAATCTAGACTTATAAATTATTAATTAACAAGAAGAGCAAATCCCTAGCTTTTGGTTATACAACTGGACTGCTTTTTGATATCATGTTATCAGGAAATATAACAGCATTGTACGGACATTTTGGATTCCTTGATAACTGACAAGCTTGTTTGCTACTAACCTGGATTTTGTATCAGAAATTGGTTTGTTTTCAGGCTTTGTACACATTTTGATGGTAGATAAAGCGGAGGGGTGAGCGAGTATTCAATGTAGATAGACTTTAGTGAAATTGTATTTCGTCTTTGCAAAAAAATTAAGTGAATATTTATGATGTTTATGTTTATGTTAGTGATTTCGTTAGTGTTCTAAACAACCCTGTAAAATTATAAACGCAGTGTCATGTTTCATCACTATAAACATTGTTTATAGGATAGCAATTATTATAAATCGCTTAAAGTTAATGGTTTTATTAAGATTACACATAATAAAATTAAATAATATCTACTCAATACAATCTGAATTAAAACTACAAATAATTTTTTTTAAAACTAATTTCCCATTTGATATTCTACCTTTTACCTCGCAAAACAAATAACACTGACAATTCGGGAGTAATTTCTCGTCTCAGTGACTATTGATATTTGACGCCTCAGCTGACCTATATACACAAGAGCATGCCGCAGGTTGATGACCTTTTTGCAACATTTGTCATAGCTGTGTACAATTACCTACTGTGACATTTTTTGTTATTTTATTCGCGCGGAAAACGAATCACATTGTAGAGTATAAAAGTTAAAATTGTTTAGTTGTTGATAATGAAAGAATAACCGATTGAAAATGGTAAATTAATCCTTATTTGTAAGATTGAAAGTTTATTTAAAAATCCAATTGAAAAAATACAAGCACATTTTATTTGAAATTTATACCGTGTGACCGAGAATGGACTACAATATTTAATTCGTCAAGTAAGTATACGTTTTACATAAATTGTAAAATGTTTCTAATTAAATGTAATAAACATCAATACTAATTAAACTGTCGCCATCGCATCATTAGATAAATCGATGCTTCACAGACTAAAGCATAAAATAATTGCCTTCAATCCTTAATTTCGAGCTTAAAGAGACATTTCGCCAAATTGGCCCCGAGCTCTCTAACTAAAAGGTATTTTTATGCGAATAGATAACAAGCAGGACGCGGGTGTACAAGATTTACGGCCTTTACAGACAGTCCCAGGACGGTCGCGAGATTAATGGCTAGTGTGGTCACCAGAACAAATGTCAATTTTTAATCCCTGTTGTGTTCGTCAATTGTGTCTAAATTGAAGGCTTGTAAGTTGTAAGGGCTTAGTTTTGTTTGTATACATTTTGTAGAAGCGATGAATATAAATGGTAGAACAAAATAGAATTGAGTACATTTATTGATATTTTAAACTATAAATGGAATAGCTCAATAAGTAGGTATATTTCACCTAAGTTAATTATCTTTGAATGTATCACGTTCGATGAAACTTCGAAGAAAAAAAAAATTTAACCAAGATAAAGTCTTAGTTAAGATTCCATATTGTGAATATTACAAAAAGTAGATCATCTGCATACTTAACTCTGTTTCCTCTTGCTATTTCTTATTGAAATACAAACCGATATATCCGTTAAGCGAATAAGATTTTCTAGGAAACTAAATCTCGATGATTGCTCTTTGCTAACTGCTATTTAGATGCAAAGCTTAAATAGTTCGAGTTCTCGAAGTGTTGACGCTTAATGTTGTTTTAGTTTAGTTCACACCCGTGACTTTGTCTTCGTTGAATGATATGTTTTGCTGACATCAGTAATATCGCTCACAAAATAAAAGTCAAAGTTTAATATTATGGATATAATATCAACTAATTGCCTATGAAAATCTCTTTGGAATGTTGAATTTTACATCTTTCAAAGATCATTTGGCTTCAATAAAGAAGATTTTTTAGCTAATACGTATGAATACATAACTTTTTTCGAATATATTATAAGGTGCCCACTTTTCCTGGAAGGCTGTGTCCCCAAATTCATTTAAATATCTATAGAAATCTGAGATACTGGTTATTATTAATAAATCAAATAAATAACAGCTCTTCATCCCTAACAATTTACTTAATATCTTTAATATTTCCATTGTTTTTCATCCGTTCAATTTTATATTTGTAGTATTTATAAACGTTACATAATCATTTTAGTATGGTTATATAAAGGGAAAAATTAGTACTATGGTTTAAAATAAATATATATAAAACTTTAACATATAGGATTGTTTAATTTAACCAATTACCTACTGTTAATAGTAAATTGGATGTTAATTTTGCATACATATATTTGGCGAATTTATTTTGCATAAGAGGTCATTACTCCAGCAACACTGATTACTTTAACAAGCTTCATACAATGAAGCTTTGTAACGTATTATCTTAAACAGATGGGAATGATATAAACATTATTAAATACTTTTAATTTTATATCTTATGGAAATGTTTTAAATGTAACAAAATGCAAGTTTGTGATGTCATTCATCAGTTTCTTATAGACCTATTGAATTATGTAAGGTTAGGTTATTGTAAGGGTGCGAAAGGAAATGGCAAATTGACTGGAGAAACTGAAAAACTTCATGTCGTAAAATGCTATGTATCGCGGGAAAAGCCGCTAGTATCGCTATATCATGTTATCTATGAACACAATTGAGACGGTCAAGGTCATCGTTGAATTATTCCCTAAAATAATTATGAGCCTTAAAATAACATTATCTTTTTGTTTCTTTAGCACCTTCATTATTTACCAAATGGTTAACAATGTTAATAATATGTGGAAGTGTTTTCACGTGTACCTAATTCCCACATTCGCGTAAAAGCTCATTCAGCTGAGAGCATGAGCGGTATATTTGGATGTATATCGCCACAGTGACCTTCTGTTGATACTCGGAAGATAATGGCCTGAAAACGTGTCCCCTTTTAAATTACGCCTTTTCCGGAATACCGCGAAGCGAATTTGCAATATGTAGTCTATTAATATACATTATAAAAAGAAGACATTTACGAAGTAAAGATTACACTATACAATGTAAATGACTGTTAAACAAAAAAAAATTAAGTGGAAGGGTTTTATTAATATAAAAATTATCTCTATCTTCTTTTCAATCTTTTGCTCTAATCTACGTTTATCAATTCATTCAAAATCATTATACGCTGTATGAACTATTAAAATTGGCATTTGGACTCAATGATATTTTATGTATAGATACGTTATATACTCACAATATATCCAAAAAAAATGCTTCATATGCAGTGTCAGGCACACACAAATACAAGTTTCATTTTACTTAATTTATTACATTGACAGACTGTTTAAGAGAGATGGCTCTAATAAAATGATATAAACAAAAAAGACAAAGATAGTTTGTCACTTCCGCGCAGGTGTAAGCAAAAGTCATAAGAATTCACCAATTAAATATAAATAAACAAATAGTTGCCATGGTAATTGGCATAGATTAACGACACAGAAGGTTCAATGTTATAGATGTTAGGTTTCCTGCACAAGTAAATAAATGTGACAATTTCATTTACTATTTTATGGTTATTATGATGTCGTATTAAAATGAAAAAAATAAAATAAAAAACTTTTTTGGAGATATAACTGTATTAAGTATTTATTACTAGCTGTGGTGTTCGTTTTCGGTCATCATTATTTCACCCGATAATCACCCACTGCTGAGCATACTGCATATAGTCCTCCTTATAGAACTCCATAAGGACCGATCTTACGCTATTCGTTTCAAGGCAGTTCCCGAAACCCGTACAAGGTCATCACTCCAACTTGTAGGATAATTATAATAATAGTGGTGCCTAGATGAAAAAAAGGATGAAATAAAAGAAAGGATGAAGTATACGCCTTTTTTATCTAAAACACAAATAAAATTTATGTTCAATAGCTATTTACAGAAAAGCAAATAGCATTTTTCGTCAGTAGCGATAATCTTTTCTTCAATGTATACGTATATTCAACATCATTTTTGCAAACAAACATTTTTGCCATCACGATTTCATTGTATATAATAAATAGATATATTTGTTAATTATATGCACTGTGTGGATTTAAATATAAAATTAATCAAGTATTAACCCAAATCGAAATTAATAAAATAACCGTTCTATTTTCAATAATCGTAGGTATATCTACATGATAATCTTTGAACACAGTGTACGCTAGCTTTATCACACTAGTGATTGAAGCAATGTTTTATCCCTTTCATTATTTCAATACACGTGTCAAGCAAGTGTCATTAATAAAGAATTGTAAATTGTTATTTTTACTCTTAAACTGTAATAATTTAATATATTTTGCTGTGATATGATATTCCTTTATCTTTCTTTATTTTTTTGCACGAATACGTGCACTTTCTGAACACACAGGAAGGCATTTTCGACAACTTTAATGTACCTATCGGCATATGCGCTCACTGGGACCGGTGACAATCTGACTGATTGCATTGGTCCCAAATAGGACCAATTCACGGAATCAGTTTTGGTGCGTTGATGACGTATCTACCTCTTGTTTCTATATATGTGGGAATAGGATAAAATATTGAGATGTATTTCATAATAAGCTTTTTTTTTTAGTCTGTGTTTTTCTATTATTTACTCTGTGGATATGTTGTCTGTAGATTGATGTTTATCTATGACTTGACTTTGTGGCTGGCGTAGAGTGAGAATGAACCATAGAGGAGGCACTAAAATGACAAGTAATGCGTGAGAGAAATACACTTATGACTATAAAGCTAAGAGCAAGCGAGACAGAAACATTGTTTTTTGTTTCTCTCATGTTATGCGATTTCTTTTGTTGGGGACAAAGGCAGTTTGTCCCAAACAAGCGGCTACAGTCCATTGTTTTGCTAGTTTTCTGTTTTTTCTCGCTGTTAAGTGACTTCAAAGTTTAATAAACGTTGACAGTGATCTGTTTTAATCCGACTTTAAGTGAAAATATGGTGCGTTGTAGTGTGATTGGTTGTAAAAATCGGCCGGAACGAAGATTACCAAATATTACCTTTCACACGTAAGTAAACTTATTTGAAGTATATTGTTTTATAGAACTGGATATAGTTGATACATTTTCATTAACTCTAATGTGAAATTATCTACAAATATATAATATTTTCATCGAAATAGACGTAAACATTTTTTTGTGTTATCCGACTAAATTACGAAGTGTTCTTGTTGTTCAGGACGCCATTTGTTTTTACGTAGTTTCAAATTTATGGTATAATCATGTGATTAACATTAGGGATACCAGTACAGGGTAAAATTTTCCCCAAAATCGTGAAATGTTTTTTTAATATTAAATATGTTTTTTAGGTTTCCAAAAGAAACAAGTACATTAAACAGATGGATTCGAGCTACCGGAAGGAAGAACTGGTTACCAGGAAAAAGTCACAGAATATGTTCTATACATTTTGAGTCGCGTTATTTTCGAAAAACGAAAAAAAAAACCTATTTGATGCCCAATGCAATTCCAACACTTTTATCACTTACATTCGATGGCTGTCCAACAAACTTTGCAATGGCTAAATTATTAGGGTGTTGTTTACAAGATACTCAAATAGATCCTACTTTCCAAGTAGGTGACAAAAAAATTATTATATACCCAGATCCATCACATATGCTTAAATTAGTACGGAATACTTTGGCTCAGAAAGGACCCATCATTGATAGGCAGGGACGCACTATTTCCTGGGAATACATCAAACATTTAATTGACTTGCAGGAAAATGAAGGACTTCACCTAGCTAATAAACTGAAAAGATCTCATATGAATTTTAGGCAACAGATCATGAAAGTAAAGTTGGCTGCTCAGACTTTCAGTAATTCTGTTGCTGATGCCATAGAATTTTGTAACGAAGAACTTAAAATAGATAATTTCTCAAATTCGGAGGCTACAGTAGAATTTATTAAAAATATAAATGACTTGTTTGACATATTAAATTCAAGAAATATGAATGCATATACACATAAAAAACCTCTATTCGAGGGAAACTTTTTAAATACTAAATTTATTCTTGAACAAATATATCAATATTTAATGAAGTTACATTTAGGTGGCATGCCCATCCTTAATACAAACCGAAAGACTGGATTTTTGGGCTTTATGATTTGTATACGAGGGATAATTTTTCTATACGAAAATTATGCCAGAAGTGAATCCTTACAATTTCTGTGTACGTATAAGCTTAGCCAAGATCACTTGGAGTATTTCTTTAGCGCGATTAGGGCTAAAGGTGGATTTAACAATAACCCTACAGCCAAACAATTTAAATCCGCTTTCAAACGGATGCTAGTCCATGGTGAACTTAAACACATCACTACAGGTAATTGCATTCCTCTACAGGAAATAAATATACTAACATATACCAAACCGGAAATTGCAATAAATAAAACCACAGAAAGAATTAAACTAATAGATGAAACTGATGATTCTGAGATACGTGACATTGATTTTATCCGCACTATGGATGACCACGACTATTTAAGTGATCCTAGTAAACTGACCGAATTTTCGAAACAAATTATTATTTATATCGCAGGGTTTGTTGTAAGTCAACTGAAAAAAGAACTTAAGTGTCCTGATTGTACGTCAGTTTTGACTGCGGATAAATTTAAAAGTTTCTTGTATAAAAAAGACAAGGGGGGACTGCAATATCCTAGTAAAGATGTAGTTGCCATTTGTACATTTAGTGAGAAAATTTTCCGTCAAAATAGAGATATGAGTAAGAAAAATTATTTTCATACTATTTCTCAAGAATGTCTCAAAAGATGCCTTAATGAAAATCTTTTTTCAAGAATAAGTGATCATTTTAAAAATCAATTATTTTTAGACTGTCACTATTCACTTTTAATTAAATCCATCTGCGGAAAATATATAAAAGTTAGGATGCACTATGCAACAAAAAAAATGTCTGAGGTGGATGACAAGGTACGCAACTTTTATAACAAGTTAATTTTATTTAAAGGTCAATAATTTTGAAGGTCAAGGATTCAACACCATCCTTAACTCTTAATTATAAGATTTTTTTTATGTTTGTATTAGTCATCACTACATAGTATAAAACAAAGTCGCTTTCTCTGTCCCTATGTCCCTTTGTACGCTTAAATCTTTGAAACTACGCAACGGATTTTGATGCGGTTTTTTTTAATAGATAGAGTAATTCAAGAGGAAGGTTTATATGTATAATAACACCCATTAAATAGTGGAGAAGTACTGTTATTTTTGAGGTTTCTAATGTGATGTCGTAAAAATTTACATTTTTTCCGCTTACATTGCAAACGCTGGCTGAACCCTACGAGTTTTATCAAAATAATGTACTAAGTATTATACACATTGAAAAGGTCTACAGAAAAGTCCGCGATGGTATATGTCTATCTCTTATGGACAATAACTTTTTTTGTCATTTACTTTTTACGACAAATAATGGCTAATTTTCGAAGCGATTTTAACCAATACAGCATTAATACTTAACCAATTAAATACCTTGAATACATTGTTCATTTGATATAGATATACAAGGTGAAAGGTAAGACATTTGAAAAATTTAGACAGGAGCTTCTACTCATGAAACTGAACAACTTTTGTTCTACAACTTTGCTGAATTTGTAAAAAAAAATTGGACTTTGTAAGGAAACTTCGCTAATCAGCTGACAGATTTCCATACAAAGTCCAAATTTTTTTCTATATAATATAAATAGATATTATAATTATATATAATAATTATATAATAAGATATAATATAAACTACCTTATGTCCGATTTATTCCAGATATTGATGCATGCCAAAAAGGAGGACTAGGCCTACTGGGGATACCTCTTTAAAAAAAACGCACCTAAGGTTCTTACCTCACAGGTGGTGTGGAAAAAGAACCAATACAATACAACAGTGAATATATATATATATA
>CAJQZN010041507.1:0-19689 GCA_907164685.1 Colias eurytheme
TATGTAATTTCAACTTACATTTTAGCATATTAATTTATGGCAGCAATTAATTTCTTGTAAATTATATTCCTTGGTTTTTATTTATATTACCTATTTATTCATAATTAACAACCGCAAATAGCAGTTCAAAGGAAAGTGTTATGTTTGTTTATGAAATCTGAAAAACTGAAGCAAATATTAAATTTAATAAACGATGTGATGTTTTCCTAAATAGTTTGTAAATATATTGTAGTAGATATGTGCTAAAATAAAATAAAGATGTGATTTTTATAGTTAAATATAACGTCATCAATATGACAGCTAATTTGGCGGTAAACTTGAAAATAAAATGGCGCTAATAATTTCTCCTGCAATCCACTTCCATTAACGACTGTACTAAGAGCGGAAACGTGCGTCTCAAACGCCATCTATTCTATATCTTTGAGATTATCTTATTTTAAAGGAAATCAAGCTATGGTGGACGAATCTAAACCAACTCGGTTTGGGAGCGCGCCAACTATGTAAAGTGTATTCTATTAATTTTATTCGCTTCATAATTTACATTAAAGTACGATTATTAATAAAAGAACGTATGACAAAAAATTGGCGGGCAAGTAATGCTTTGTGGTTTTAAATGCATTATTTTAATGGAGTGTATACATTATAATATATGTTTTTACTTTGAATGCAGTGGATATATTATTATGAAAGCACAAAGAAGACATTTGTTTCTAGCTTATTTTAAGTAGGTACCTACCTACTTTATTACTACACATCAGTTTAAATTTTAAAATAAGTGATGTGGTTATAAGTCAATTCAATTGAAATTTATTCTTGTTTAATATTTTTTGATATAGCAAGTAGTTTAAAGCTTGTATGAATATTTTTTTTACTAACTTGAGTTTAGCATTATTTTATTCAACACAGCAATAAAATTTAAGGGAATACAACTTTTTTACACTATCTAATAAATATACATTTGTGGAGGAAATGAGAAAAACGACACGCAATAAAAATTAATTGAAACTAAATACATACAAACAAATGAAGTCAACTGCACCTGTTAATTTATTTTACAATTATAAATTCGTTGAATGTTAACCGCGTGAGTAAATGGAGCAACGAAATTAAACTGTAGTGTTTAAGCAATATAATAAATCAAGTCAAAGCCTGAATGACCTGCAGATTATCGAGAGCTATTAATTTCTCGAATTACCGTACCCATCTCTGGCTTGCGAAACCTTTAGACAAGTTTACATAAGCGTTTTGTTGCTGCTTACACTGGGTAATATAGCCATTTCGAAACTTAACCATTATTATTGATTAGGTGGTCGTAATGTTGGTACACTAAAGAAGTATGTAGATCTAATTGAAAAGGAAAGTGATCATCAGTTTTAAATAAGAACCTCCGTCGTTTATAGGAGCCGTCGGAAATGTCATAAACATGTTTGAATGACTGAAGATATTTACATAATTTTAAATAGAGCATGTTAACACAGCATTAAGTGAACAACGTATGAACAACCAGGCACGGCAGCTGTAGTCGTGAACTGTATCTGCAACTTTTCATCGGATTAATATTTGGCAATTAGACGCGTAGGTACATTCACAAAATGTTTTGGCGGCGACACGCAACATTTCACAGTTTTCGCATATCTGGACGCCAGATAACTATTCCGTGCCGATTCCTTGTTTATTTTAGTTCGGAATTGCGTAACGTTCGGTCGATTTTGATATTAATATTGATTCGAGGAACAAGTTGACAATTTCGGGACGATTCCCCTGTAACGCTCGGATTTAACACGACTTTGGGGATTGTAATTAATTTGAATGTTTGTATGTTTAATGGTATGCGTTGATATGTTTGCGCTCGAATGTAGCGAGTAATCGTTTTAATGCGTTTTCATACTTTTGGTAAGTTTATTTGTATAATCACCGCTGTCATTATCATTAATTGATGTTACTCTTCCTATCGTGATATTTCCTGTAAAATTTGGCTTACTGCTTTAATATTTTGATATTCTCATGCCTATCTGGGGTCTCCTTCATCTGATAAGAAACTAGTATTTTTGGCACATTTGCGTATATGAGACGGCTTATCCACGTCATAACGAGTGAATCATTCGTGTCTACGATTTTTTGGAGTAATTGTGTCAAACACGTTTTTACAAATCCTGTTGGCATGATTTAGAGATACTTTTAAATAGCCATTGCTTACATTTGTTTTTGTGAAGTGAAAGTTTATGAGAAATGGTAAATGTTTATAGCGATGAAATTTTATTTAATGGCGGTTTTAAAGAAAATGAAACACTTACGAATGTCTATTTAATAAGTGGTCTAATGTACATACGATTATTGATTTAAATAAAAAAAGGATGGTCACTATTTAACCTACTTTCGAAGAAATTAGATTTTATAGATATTTAAAGCATAAACCATTGGGATTGTTTCAAATCATACTGGATAACTGCAGTAACCACATCACTTATTTACCTGTCCATTTGATAACCTCCGTTTTTACGCCTCAAATGCTATCAATATAATTCTACTAGCTTTCCGACCGCAGAATAATTTTACTAGCTTTACATGTCTGATAATAGAATGAAAATCGCTGCAGTAGTTTGGACTTTGGAGTATGTCACCAGTTAGATAGACAGAAACTGCAGAAGACGTGGATTTAAAGTATGACATATAAGTAATCGTAGGTATAAGTAACCTATTGCAGGTGTACCTTTTAATTGGCGTATCTTAGTATCTACTATCTATTCATTTAAAAGTTTGTATCGCTAGCTGTAAGGTCGTCGTTTCAGCCGTGGGACGTCCACTGCTGGACAAAGGCCTCCCTCAGGGTTTTCCACCACGACCGGTCACCGGCGGCCTGCATCCAGCGGCTCCCTGCCACTCGGACCAGGTCGTCTGTCCATCTTGTGGGTGGTCGTCCCACGCTTCGTCGCCCAGTACGTGGTCTCCATTCGAGAACCTTTCTGCCCCAGCTGTAAGGTACTTTCTTATAAATAAAATAAATGGTACGAAGGTATAATAGTCGATAGTACTTACTATTACAAGCCGAGCTATAATCATCATCCTTCTTCATATACGGGGAGCCTTCATCCATCGGCGGGTATGGCACAAACCGGGGCATCATCATGGGACCTGGTGATGGAGACCTCTGTTTGCTGAGGTTCAGGGGCGCGTCGGGGTCCTGGGGAGGTGGTGACCGTGTGGCCATTTGTGCCAGCTGGCTTGGGGGCCAGGGGGCCACCTGGAAGCAAATTGCTTTGTGAATATTGCGAAGTCTTGGACGATTTTGGTGTTAAAACTGTTTGAAATGTATGAAGAGAGTTGAATGGTAATCTATCTACTAATACCTACGATGCCACGATAAGTAAAGAAGAACTGAGGTAAACTAAATACTAAAAATAGATACAATTAAAAATACTTGGAAATGAAGTCGAATTGAAAAAATACAATATTATGTTAGAGTTTGACTTAAAATGTGAAAATTAATTATAAATTTGACTTTCATCTTACACATAGGTATATGTACTGAATGTTCAAGGAGCAGAAAAAAGTAAGATTACCACTTGTTTCAAATACGATATTCAAAGATAGATATTTCTGTTTGTGTTTATTTTTAAATTCAATAAATGATCTGCAGGAATAGAATACATATTATATTAGAAAGTTTTGTGAGTATAATAAATATATATCTATATCTACGTATTATCTTATAGGTACTGTGTCAATTTTATATATTTAATAAAATTAAAAATTTCCACCGGTAGCTTTCTCTTAAAGTTTATTGGATTATTAATAATAAAATATATTATATTATGTATATATAATTTTAAAATAACAGCTTTAACCACGGCCTTAATAATTAATTAATACCAACAAAGACAAGAAAGGAAACAAGCATAATTGATCAAAATAATGACTGCCTATTGACTATTATGATTAAACAACCAATTCAATAATATTATAAATAGATTGAGAAGTAATTGCAAAGGAAAATTATCAATACAGCTTCGATCGGTTCACTCAGGGCGCTTTCAAATTATGCGTTTCGCGTCGGACGGCTGCGGTGCCGAAGCGGTGCGGACGTACGGCGCACGGACGATCCTATCACAGATCCTATTTTGTCATGTACAAAACGCTCGGCGCGGCAACCGTGCGGCGTCCGCGTCGCGAGCATTCGCGGTACCGCAACGAAACGCATAAGTTGAAAGCGCCCTAAGTGTACTCTACAATTATAAGTCTATTAAATCCACGGTGTTATAACTCCCTCCAATTAGAAATAAAAATTAACGAATGGATAAATGAGCTTCATTATACAATGTAACGTACAATAAAGTCAAATTAGCGTTGTAAAGTCAATCGGACTTCAGTCGACTCATTAACATGATCTTGAAAAGCAAATAGATTTCATAATTATTTGAGTCCTTGGGTTAAAATTAATTATGTTTGTACAGAATAGAATATAGTACAAAATTAGCACATTATTTTTGGCCTGTGTGAAAGGTGGGCGGGGTTGTGCGTAAATAGGATCGTCACGACTCAATTATTTATTTTTGGATATAAAAATATTTGTTTTAATAATATAATACTGAATTGTGTTAAAATATCGTATAAGAACTGTTTATATCTATTATCTATTGTTAAATTTGTATTTTATTGTGCGTATAATATTTGTTTAATTAATATAGTAAAAAAAAAGTTTCTTTATAAATCTAGACCTGTGTAAATAACCTAAACACAGCCTTTATACCTATAGCTTTTTCTATACTTAGATAACACTAACTATAATTATAAAAAATATATACAGTTACCAAGAACATAGCTATCTGTCTATTTTAATTAAACTCTTGAATTTTAATAATTCCTCTTGATATATAGACTAGAAAACAAACGCTTCAGGTCTCCACATTCAAATAATTAATTATTATAATTTATATATCTTCCCGGGCACATTTAAGCTAGACCATTATACGCAAAATCACGTTTTTGACAGCCTTAAATCCCCTTTCTAACACACCATTTTTGAAAGTGTGGCCAGTCAAGGCGATGTTATGTAAAACGATAAAATTAGATGAAGACGATTCGTCATCTACGAGCTCTTCACTAAGACTTTTTTTTATTTGATGTTTATACAAATTAATTGGCGCAATTTCCGCTTTGATGAAACCGTTGTCAAGGAAAGATGCGGCCTTTTGATTGTTGGATATTTTACTGTAGATAATTATGTTTGGAACAAGAATGTCGGTATGAAAGTTGATCAATTCTTTTGATGTTTATGACGTCTTTGACAAGATTTTTTTTATGAAAAGCTCTGCGGGGACAATTGTTTTTTTTTTAAATTATATTATAGCGTCGTAGTAAATCGGCTTTTATAATTATGTTGAAATGTTATGCAAGTACTGTGTGATTTAAGTTTTTGCCAATAACAATGAAATTATTAAAGTAGTAGGTAGGTAAGTACGAGCTCTTTTATATCCAATAGGTACCTAATAGGTACATAAAACTCAATTTAACTTAATATTGTGTTAATTAGTTATTAATTAAAATTATACTCTTGGTTAAATAAACTTCATTAATTCATTATTGATAAAACTTACTGGTTTTCTATAAATAGCTTTAAAGCTCTATAAGAATACGCAAAATTATATAATATATTAATTCATAACAATATTCTGTTAAATACTCAATTCAAGTCTACGTACATGATATTTATAGTACATAATATAAATACGTAACAGGAAAAAGTATGTTATTTTTAGTTCACGAATTGACGACAAAGATATAAATAAACTGCTATAAAATAAATGCTATGAAATTGTATTCACAAATATTGATTTAATGTCTCAATATACTGGATACATTATCATTTATCTTATATATCAATAATTTATTCAATTTAAAACATTTAATGTAATAATTGCTCAATATAATTAAGATGGAGTGAAGCGTGTATGGACACCGGATGTTGAGAAACATCTATGCATGATTTAAATTAAAAGATAATTAATTTCTCGCTTGCTAAACATTGATTTATTTAACGCATCTCAATTTGGTACAAATACCTGTAAGATGTAATAACTAGTTATTGATATGTCGACATGAAATATAGGTAGGTAGGTATAACGCTTTGCAGAAAAAAATGTTTGATCTTAATTTAATTTAAGTGACCATGAGTTTTAAAAATAAGTATTAAAGGTTTTTGCTAAAGTGTGTAACTTCGTAAAGATAGCATTTATATTAGGAAATATAATGATGAAGTTTCTAGGAAATTGCGAACTTGTAAATGTATAAATGTTAGAATAGCCATTTACATAGTTATGATGCAACCATGGATGCAACATTATTTGTTTTTAATAAATTAAGAATTTTGAATTTGAATTTGCTCGAATTAATTATTGGCCGTTTCTTTAATTGTTTCATCTACACTACTAGCATACGTCCGCGGCTACTTTCGTGTTGTCTTCAGCTTAACAAATCCTCTATCTTTCCTTTATTAAACGAAACCGTATCAAAACCTTTTCCGCAATTTTAAAGCTCTAAGCATCCTACGGACACGCGGACGTCGGAAAGACTTTGTTTAATACTATGTATACCTACCAGATTGGCGTGAAAGGATACGGGTTCGAGTCCCGCCTCATATATTCGATTTTTTTCTATTCTATATAAATTTATATACATAGATACATTTAGAAGACATAGACTAACATTACGAAAGGCTAATTATAAAGATACTCACGTTAGAGGTTGGTGGTTGCGGACGCATCTGCTCCAACAGAGGCAGGAGACCCAGCGGAGGGCCAGGGTACAGGTGACCACGGCGCACCATTTCCTGGCGCCTCAGGTGTTCCTGCTGCAGCCGCTGCAGCTCCAGTTCGGCTGATACGTTGCCGATGTTCTGGAACAATCGTTGGTTATTAATTTTTGCAAGAACGGGATATTTTATTTTAATCTTGCTGTGATCCGCGGTTCTACCCGCAGTGCTCGGCTCCTGTTGTTCTTGGCGAGATGATAAATAACCTTCCTCGATAAATGGGCTATCTAACACCGAAATAATTTTTCAAATCAGACCAGTAGTTCCCGAGATTAGCCCGTTCAAACAAACAAACAAACTCTTTAGCTTTATAATAATATTAATATTAGTATATACTATAGATAGGAAGGGGATGAAATGATAGCAGTAATTGATTCTTAGGAGTAATAAGTTGAAAGGTAATAGAGCTTGGACGTATGTAATTAGTTTCTACAAATGTTTATAACGTATTATAAAAATCCAAGTTAACATGTGCGGCGTATCAATTAAAGTTTTAATCAATTGTAAGAATTGAAATGATTCTTATAGGTTTTATAAATATCTCTTAAATTATTATTTAGCTCTTATTTGTTTTTAACTTTTTATTCTATTTACTAAATGTTCTTATAACGGTTAAAGCTACAAATGAACTTTTCCTCCTTGAAAAATATTCTACTTTAGCTTAACCGTGTTCAAAAGTCGCAAAACATATTAAAGTTCTTATTCACGTTTATTAATAGCTGGTAATTTATAACACAACAACAAACACGTAGGCCATAATATAGCGATTACGTCCACTACCACTTTCTCGCACCTAAACGCGCCCATAAATAAGCGATAAACAAAAGAACATTTGTAACGGCGCCGACGAAATTGCGATACTTTCGCCGGCCGTTTCGATCGCGGGATCTTTCCGCGCAAAATTTGTCCCTCACGATATATTGCACACTTAAACTCTCTCGTGACAAAGAATACGTTAAGCCACGCACAAATCAACCCGGAGGACGCTCACTCAATCTTAGCGCGCATAAAACAAGTTCAAAAAAAGAGGAAACCCCGATTAATTGCCTCGGGAATCGTGACGAATACCGCAATACACATTTTATCGGCTCTTCATTAAGACAGCATTGAATTGTTAATGGTTGTACACGGCGAGACATTATAAGGTGCTGATGGGAAAATACCTCGATGAGATGTATTTCCGGACGAGTGAAAATGTCTTATTTAATGCCATAAAGCATTCGCGGTTTACTTGCCCGTATTACATTTTACCGCGCCGGAATAAGAGTAAAAGCGCTAATGGGAGACAAACGCGAATGCATAAATAAACATGGCATAATGACGCGAATAAAAAAGCATATTGAACGCTTGTAATAGGTGCCCCTTGTCGATACGCAGCCCCAAGCGTCACCGGTAGGTAATCGACCAAGTTTTTCCATCCGGCAGACAAATTGCCGTCATAACAGAACGGATTAAACTTTTTATTAAAAACAACAAACTGAGCATAATGTATGGCTGTAATCGGCAAGGGACAGATGTGCCCGAATAACGTACGCGATTTATCTAATGTAAAAAGACTTTTATTTAATAGCCTCGCGGAGATGTCCTACCGATTGGCGCTTATATTTTACTGACGACCGTCGTTACGATGTTGCGGTCGTGTTTGATAGCGATATCAACGTAAGAGGTCGACGTAAAAATTCGATTTTTGATGGAGATGACCAGCTGGAACGTAACAATTTATTATTGTTTTCTGGCCTGAGGACGGTCGTAAATGAGACATGAAAATATGTGCGGATACAAAGAAGATGAAACGATATCATTAAACGGTTATGTTGCCAATAGAAATGGCTGGGCGTGATCTGGCAATACGCAGCGTAGCGTACGCGCCGATGTCCGATCAATAAAGATGGCCGCTGATATAAATAACTAAGAAAACATACACCATCTGTCACTATGTCCTTGGCACTCTAACGCTGCGGATGAATTTCTTATAATAACGTTGCAACCGTAAGTCTCAGCGACAATTTACGGAGATATTTTAAGCTGAAGGATTAATCGAACGTTCCATAAATCGTCATTAAGCTATTGTCAAAGCAAATGCCGAATGTATTAGAGATGAAAGAGTAGATTAAGATAAAATAGATGAAATAAAAGTTTTAGGTACTAGTTAAAGAGAGTGGTAACTGACAAAGAGATCACAGTTGAAAACCGGACATACCGCGACATAATTTATACGCGCCGGCGCCCGATCGAAATAGTGTTATCATTTTTATACGAATCTAATCCTAACTACCATCATAATAAGATCGAGGTATACGAATACGCGGTAATCAGTGAAAATACACCAAAAGCTGTTTAATGAAACAGACGTCACATTGACGTAAGTGATGCAAGATCTTGGATGAAATCATAATATTTACTGTGATTCGTAGACCTGTCCCAGTTCCTAGATAATATATTCGGTCGACAATTTGGATTCCATGTTCATTGCTCACTAATTTTTGAATGATCTAACGTAAGCGCTGTTTAAAACGATTCACAATGACTTCTCAATCTTTATAACTTTCAGCAACTATAGGAGGCATATTTATGCGTAGAAGATGAACATTATCTTCAAGTTTATTTTATACAAGTGTGCAGGTGACCAGCATTACTGACTGTTAAGAATTAAACAGTAGTAAAAAATCTTTAAATTTCCATCTACATTGTTTACAATATCAAATGTATTTACAGATGGTACAGCTCATAATTTATTCACAGCGAATTCGACATTACCCTCCTACTTGCTGGCATCAAGTGCCGGTACACAAAAGTGTTGATAATTTAAATAATGCATTATAAAAAGGGCTGGCAATTGGTTTGTCGGGTGGGGCAACACAAAGGCTTACAAGCTGTGCACGGAGCGATGACATATCAAAACGAATCGCTAATGCATTTATGAGAATAGAGCGTGTGTGGAGCTGCGGATTTTTAAAATAAAAACGAATTGAGATGGGGTCTAGTTGGTTTTTTATGTGTGTGCAATGATTTTGATATTTCCTTATCTTTGGCACAAAAAGTTGATGTTAATAGATTTGCAATAAGTAGAATCTTATTAATTTGTTTAGGTGGTTTTTTTTTCACACGCATAAAGTGTAGCGTGTAGTGTAGCGTATTTTCCATTTTCGGTGCAATCTAAAAATGAATTCAGATCCTATGCAATATATAACTAAATTTTATTCTTATTTTAGGTACATCCGAAATTTTAATATGCTAATTATTAAAATTTAAATCTGAAAAAATAATTTCTAAAATTTAAGCTCGAACACAGCTCCATTCCACTTTGTTATCAAATTCAAATGCGTTTTAATATCGAGAACAGATTGCACAATAACGTTGTGAATTAATTATTACATTGCAATAACATGACTTGTTCTTATCTGTCGGCCGATCGATCGCCCGATTAGTGTAGCGTTGACGAGCTAGCGCAAACTGCTGAGTTTATTTTGATTTTGCTCGAGATAAACGATAATGTATTACGTTACAAAATCTTATGGATACATTTCAAAATATGTCACTTTGATTAAGTGTCGCTTTGATTCCGTTAACGTGATAATTCGCGAATTAATATATTTGTGTAAGCGCTAATTCATTTGAAATAATTCAAATGAATTAGGACAGTTAACGTCTTTATAATTTTCAGTACACATTTGGTTAACTTTATCTCATACGATAGGCACCTAGACATATACATTTTTAAACAAATTGAAAGTTCTTTAGTTAAATTTTAGGTAGGAAATGTACACAAATCGCACCTGTTGGAAGCATCAGTATCTAGTAACATAAATTAATTGAAATATTCTTTACCTCGGAAACTATGAAACAAAATTAAAATAAAAAAAAGTTATTACATTTCAATTCAAAACCAATCTGCCGACACCGCGCGCAAACATTTTGACAACTACCAATTAAACTGTCAGACCAATCGAGCGACTTGTCGGACGACGAGTCGGCGGTCTGCTCGACTTTATCTGCCTTCAGATCCTTATTGTAAGGGGTGAGTCGCGATTTTTAATGGTGTACCGATGTTATCAGCTCGTCGGTGCGGTGATGATGCATTTTGCGGTACTATAATGGACTCCCCAGAATTGCAATGCCGTTGATAACTTTGTAGTTGTATCTACTTTGTTTCCTTGCTTGCAACAGATGGTTAAGTTTGAAATTTTCGCGCGACTGTTTTGAGAAGATTAATAAAAATGGGATTGTTGTTTGTTTATTTTATTAAAATAGAAATGACCTTCATAATGTCAATTTCTATGATTCTTAGCTAACGTCCAAAACAAATAGAAAATGTACCAAATGTACCCATTAATCAAGACGTAATTAACACTCAACATCAAAACAACTTGCACATTGTTTGAATCTTGTATACACTCACCGATCTTGACAAAAATACAATTAACTTCAAATTCCTGAAATATCAAGGAAACGAAATAACCACAGATAAAACAGAAACAGAGCAAATATTTTGATGTATTATTTATTCATTACAAATAACACGTGTCTGACCGTCGTTCAAAAAATCACCAATTCCTTAATTTGAGGGCACCACAAGCGCAGTCAGGGGCCAATTCAAAGCTATTCAATGAAATCCCCTCAGAAGTTTTGTCTTTTTGAGTGCTTAGGCTCGATTGTTTGCACTTTCAATTAACGAGGGTTCGCTGCTAATCAGGTTGTTTTTTGTATAAATTCATTTATTTAGCTGGCTATTTACATAATCATTTCTATATAAAGGACTTTCATCAATCTTTCAGTGACATAAACTGTTTATAAGGCTTTATTCATTTTCAATATATAACAACGTTAATAATTGGACAGTATATAAGTGAAAACTAAAAATACAAAATGTCAGAAACATTTAAAATCACAATCAAAACAAATTGTAATTTATCTGTTTATTTAAACGCGGATGTGTACACAGTTTTATAATTACAGCCTGTCCACTAAAGTATTACACCCAAGCATTATAATTACCTGTATTTTATTCCACATACGCTTTTATCGTCTTATTTTCCCTTGTCCGTCCATTTCCCGGGAGATTAGGGCGTCCATTAGCGACAAAGGACAGGTGTTGCGTCAGTGTGCGCTAAGCTTTATTAATCTTTTCTCTTGTGCGGCAAAGATTCGCACTCTTGTGGCCTCTATTGATGTATTACTCTGCGCTCGAATGAGCTTTGTTGAGGGAATATGTGAATTCATAAGTTGAATATAATCCGTGATATAAATATAAATAGCTTATTGTATTTAATATTTACCTTTTATTTTGTTTCGTATAAAATTATCGGTAAGTTATTCAATAATTTACAGAATATATTATGTCATGTTAATTTTTTGCCTAAAGACCTAGATATCTCCTGGTTTCATTCACATAGAAGGGGATTATTTATAAGGATTGTACCTTAACTAAATAATTATTAAACTAATCATTCTTTGTTTTCTTACATTACATAATATTATTTGGATTACAAATTCAACTAAGTATACGAAAATAATATGCATTGTTCACCACATTAAAGCCTAACTTTACATTATATACTCACAGAACGTTATGTAATCACAATAATACGATATATATCATATCTACTCCAATCCCCATTGAAGCCGGGTTAATTATCAGTGTATTTATAATTAAAAAGTATTATTCATGCAATTGCCGACGGTTTGTTCCAAATGATGTAAATTACGGGATTCAATGTTGAAAATAATGACTCTTCAAACTCCCACAATGTGTCATCTTAGAGATACGAAATGTTAGTGTGGATTTTAAGACTACGAGTGTTTAATATTTTTTGTATGTAGTACTAGTACTTGTAGTTGACTTTTGTATAATATTGTAAGTAACTATATGTATACTATGTGTTTTGAGTAACTTTTATTGAAAGTAAAATTAAAGCGACAGAACGAAAATCTAAATGTAAGAATAAAATAACGCTTGAATATAAAAAAATCGGGCCGAGATTTGATGGTAAATAATAAATATGAAAAAGCTACTTGTATATTTTTCGTAATCAGTTAAAATATATATTCCGATATATGTAATTTATTTACCACGTTTATATGTTTCAGTTAAAAGCTGTTGCAACTTTGTAAAGATAAAACGAGTTAATTTACTGATATAAACAAGGAAAACACCATACAAGAAAGTAAAAAATAATCGCATTATTGTTTCATTTCTGCTCTCAGCGTATTTAAGAAACACTTTCTACAAAAAATCAAAATCAAACCAACAATATCTCGAAATCTCTTTCATTCGAATATAATAAAAATAAATAAGCGCCGTATCCTCACAAAACCATCGCCATTATTTCCGCCGTCTAACGGAAAACAAAAATAAAAATAATAAAACACAAGTAGGTAGTAGGAATAAAAGAAAACTCAAGTGGGAAGAGCATTCCGGGAGCAAGATAGGGTGGGGGGCCCCCTGGGAGAGCATCCCTCATACTTTTTGGACCTTTTGTTTATCGTCTCGATACTCGGTTGTGAGCCTTTTGTGGGCTCGTTTTGAATACCACGAATACGAGTATTATGTAACTGTTGGAAGATTTCTGTGTATTTTGCGTCTTTGAACATTTCTGAAAGCTCCTGTATCGGTGTAAATCAATTGATGATATGTACCTATAATGTACAATTTCGTATTTTACTACCTTATTTCGAAGATTATAATTAGAAGATGCTATTGTTGAGAGACAGTGTTTGTAATCATATTATATACTATCATTTAAAATATACTTTCATTCTCTCGTCGATACAGGATCAATTAGGTACGTTATCACATCTAAAGCTACGTAGAAAAGACTATAGACAAAAACGTTTAAAACATATGATAATTATTCCTGCGAAATATAATGTTACATGTACCATCTCGCCACACGAGATGCGCTCTCAAGTGCATCGTTACGGGCTTTACCGTCTTGTTACGGTATCATTCCTTTGCCCGGATATTCCTTTTGCCCGGCCATTCTCCGCTTGTTACCCGGCCCGGTTAGCTCGAGTCTTCTCCAATTATATCCGGCTCAAACCGGTTGGAAGCGGTTACTTTTAATTTTTTAGCCTGCATCCCTTGGAGTGGAAGTGAGATGCGATTGCAGACTTGAGATGTTGAATTTGAGAAATTACATCTTTAATTTTTTGTAAATTTTTCTTGTTGATGTTGTAAGTTGGTTTAGATCTGAGCGCGTATTCTGCCAAGGTTAACGTTGTTAAAAGCCCTCTTTATTTCGGCGAAACATAATTAATTCGTAAGCTTGTTTTGTTTATATACAGTGAAAATTCCATTATACAACATTTTACGTGCAAAAGCAAATTTCAATGAACACTGTCAAATGAAAATAGATAAAATAAACTGCACATTCACTGTTCACGCCACAAAAGAAGCGCGTTACAAACAAAATCGCATAGAATCCAACCAAAATTAAAAAATATGTATTCAAAATAAAGCCGCAAACTACGTATTGCAATACGCTTTCAGTAGCTGGATTCCAATATGAATTTCAATATAATAGTTACACTAAAATATGATAAAATCAACAAAGATGATGAACTGAGCGGCGCAAAATGCAATCAGCGTCAATCACCAACACTATTATATTGTTTTAATAAACAATCTGCAGCGCCCTCTATATGCGATCGAGGATTGATGCCCGTCAATGTGGTGACGCACCGAGGCCTGCCGATCTGTCTGCGACTTGTTTAAAAGCCTACAGATATATTACCTCCATTAATAACAAAACTAAGCTTACAAAACGAACACTCACAAAACTAGATCTCGCAGACGTCGAAAATAACGACATATCGTCTATATTTAACAGAAAACCCAATTGTTCCGTTGAAAATATAATTCTTTCCACACCTTTCAATCGTGCGCGCGTCTATTTAAGAAGATATTAACCTCTTGCCAACCACAATGCTATCGAAAGTAAATATTTATATGAATACAATCCGACTGAGGCGAACATAGAATCTAAGAATAAAAGTACATCGGGGCACTTGCCTTTTAAATAAACACAAGCTTTGTAATCTACTGACGGGTATTACAATAAATGTTCAGATCGAAACACTTAATAAAATAACAAACATCTCTGTTCAGTGTTATGTGGCGGATCTAAATACTTCTCTATAAACACGCCTTTTGTCTATTCTACGTTTATAGAACTGTAATGTCCGAGATTTTTGTATAGATTTTGAAGAAATCAGAGAAATTACACCTTTATAATTAAACCGTAGTAATACCTGAGCTCTGAAAATAAGTACCTACTTATCATCTGATTTCATAATTCACATTAGTAAATTTTGTTCGAAAAGATCTGTGACTCCTGTTAATATTAATTTTTATAAAACCAACAAACTAGGGATGTAACGATACCGATACAGATACCGATATATCGGCCGATATATCGGCAAGCCGATATATCGGTATCGCCGATAATAAATCAACCGATACCGATATTTTTTTATTAAATTATTTCTTTTCTTTTATGTTTTTGCATTGTATTTATTCATATTGTTTTATTTCTGTTTCTGTAATAGTGTTAAGGAAGAGCGGAACCTTCTGACACAAGCATTTTATTTGCTTACTAGGAGTGTTCCAATCACAAATTTGTTTATGTAAAGGAAAGAAATAAATAATTTTGAATTTTTTTAATTTTTAACGTGATAACGTTTTTAAAATCGTTTTAGTCGGGTGACATGTTCATAAACTTGTGTCACACCAAAACCTCACGAGCGCGATCGCAGGTATAACGAGAGAGAGACGGACCGATCTCCCGTTTCATCTCGAGCGCTGCCACGGCATTATGTTATCACGTAAACATCTCGATCGTAAACCTACTTTACAAACAACCAATTTTTTTGATATCAAATAATTCAAAAATCCGCGCCCAATGAACGATGCGGGAGGCCGCCCGCGCGTGCGCACTTTGTTTTCTGAAAAAACTCTACCAATACTGCCGTCCTTTAACTAAAAAGCCGTTAACCCTCAAATGGTCAATTTTCAGTTTTAAATGTAGGGTGATAGAGTTCAGAATTCTCTATCTTTCTGTCTAAGAATCATTTCTCTCTCATTAATAGTTATAAATATATGAAAATATTTTAAGCCGTTAAGTAACACAATTTTCAGCGATTCCATAACTTGAAAGCGTCTAACCAACACTACTTCGCTAAATTTCCTTAAAAGTACCTTAACCACCAGATTTAATAATTATTTTTTAGCTTTTTACTTGACTAAAAGTACGTTATCAGATTATACTTGACTATAGGGACGCAAAAGGACTATAACTGCTTTATGATATGCTTTCATATAACGATTCCAATGGAAATCCTTACCTTATTTGCAGTTAATCGCCCTTAACGCTTTTTTAGTTAAGTAATTTTATTTAGGAAAAATTCTAATAACACTTTTTTGCTTAGCTACAAAGCAGCTAACCCTCATTTTTAAGCTAAAAGGCAGTTATCCGATTCTGGTGAAAAAAAATCACAAAATGAAAATAAAAATACTAAATTACTTAGCTAAAAAGTCGCTATGGTATGTGAACGGCCGTCTTGTCCAGTAAATAGTTAAAATTTTCAGATTATTATGCTGAACTAAACGAGAAAAAGTGAATTTAAAAATAAATTATAACAGTTTCTGGGTAAAAACTAATATTTATATATAATTAAATGTCGATCGATGTATCTCACAATAATTATTGTAAGTGTCATAATTTTTAAGAAATAACGATTTCCGTGTTTTTTGCCATTTACTCGAAACTCACTTCGTGGGCTTAACGGCTTTCTAGTTAAAGGACGGCAGAATAGTAAACTTTTATTAGGTACTGATTGTATGTGTATTACTTAAAGTTTAACTGACTTCGTAAAATAATAATACTAAAATAAATGGTTTTGTTGTTTTTTGATTTGGCATTTTTATTTAAAAGAATACGATTAACAGTTGTCTCTGTTAAATGTTGGTAACTTTTTATGTATAATTCACTATTTATTTTTCTACCAAGCCATCGATATCGGTATCGGTATCGGTATCGCCGATACATTACTACAAATATCGGTATCGGTATCGTATCGGCAAAATCATGTATCGTTACATCCCTACAACAAACTAAGACATCGAATCGGCGCCCACAAAGTTTATTAAGTGTTACATCCGACTTACAATGTTTAATGCAAATTACATTACCAACGCGACACCAAATTTAAACTCAATAAAGTGCAAGATTTGTCGGCCATCTTTAAAAAGAAAACTCGATATCGGTTGGCGGGTGTCAGTTAAAATTCCCCCTTTTCTTCCGTCCGCAACAATTTTAATAACAACATCTTAGCTTTCTTTATTCGTTCTTTTGAATCTCTTTTAAGCTGAGTAAGTTTATTACTAGTCAGATCAGGAATACCAATCTCACATCCTGAGTGAGCGGCTTTGATGTAACCGGCGAGGATTGTTTAGCGATAGAGGACTGTATTGTTGTTAGAATAAAGTTCAATTTTAAATGAAAAGCGGGAAATGATGCACCCTTTTATTTCGGATATTTGTACCAATTTGCATTAAGATGTTCTTAAATATGATTGTCGCTGAATTTCCGATGAAGAATTAAATAAATGTTGGAATTAAAAAAGCAATTTTAGCACTTCTGTTTAGTGCAAAATATGGAAACATAAATAAATTATTTTTAAATATGTGCGGACAAAAATTAATATTATAAGTTTTGCGTTACATACGCAAAACTTATAATATTAATTTTTGCCACCTCATCAATGTCATATGTAATAACTAATAAATAACCAACAGCATAACTTCACACCGATTAAATTTAATCGGTGTACAATTGTATATATGTACTTTTAAGTACTTCTTGCTGATTTATTTAAATTTATGAGCATTGTGTAAGTAATATACTAGGCACATAACTTATGGTAAGGTAGGAGGAAAAAGTTAAGTATATTTAAATTTTAACTTTTTTCTAGTTTCATCGTTTGTATGATTCAGGATGAAAAATAATAAAAATACAGGATTAAAACCGTGTTCTTATTCCGTGATTGCGAGCGCATCTGAGAAAATTATATTTTTATTTCGAAAATCAATTCGCTCTTAATTGTAGTGTGAAATCGGAATATCCTTTATTTCATTGATTAAACAAGTCCGATACAATTTTGAAAAATACGTCGTTATTTCCGAATCGGAAACATCAAAAGGAATGTCAATACAGAATGATCTCTTTTCATAATAATGTTCATAATGGCTCTCTCGAAAAAAAACCTTCCAAATTAATTTCCCCCGATTCATTCCTTCACAAAGAGGCTATCTCTTTGATAGACTTTCGTATACAATAATTTATGCAAGTGGTCAGCGAATCAATGGGGGACTTTAATCTTTGAGTAATATTCTTTATACAATACGTTGAAAGGAGGGTCTCGATGCTGTTAATGTTGTTCGCAAATTAAGACGGAAATTATCTGTCTAAATTCTTACTACCTACTCGGGTACCGATATCTTTATCTTTATTAAACGTGAAATATACGACCCATTAAAACCATCTACAAGAAGACCAAAAAGTGTCCGTATTATCAATACATAATATCGATTAATAAACCTCACATCGAATCGATAAACGTTTACAAAACCTCATCTTAAAACATTAACGTTACTCTCCATTGAAGCGTCAAATGAATTTATTTGCTCCGTGCAAACACGCAAAAAACAACCGTCGCGATTGCTTGGCGTAAAACAAATAAACAGTTGCCTAATTTGCAAAAGTTACTTATCGGTACAATCAACATCGGAATACGTATTCAAAACGCCTTTGATTCTCGAAACGATTATGTACCGAAGGCTAATAATGTAACCAATTTATGTAGATCCCTCGGAAGGTGGTAGGGCTGGAGGCGCGGCGCAAACATCAAACTCGACTTGAATAACGTCTTTAAATTCGAAACAAGCGACGTAATGTAAACAGACAATCAGTTGATTTTAAGACGCTATTGGAAATCGTGGGGTGCGGTACAGACGATTTCTGAACGCAATTACCTTGCATATTCGTGATATTTAATCAACTATAAGTTGATATGATTTTCCTAATTTCGAGCTAAGAGTAAGTTTATCGTGTGACATAATTTAAAAGTTTGTTTGTTT
This sequence comes from Colias eurytheme, assembly GCA_907164685.1. Classification (NCBI taxonomy): domain Eukaryota; kingdom Metazoa; phylum Arthropoda; class Insecta; order Lepidoptera; family Pieridae; genus Colias; species Colias eurytheme. The sequence goes on from CAJQZN010041507.1 coordinate 18,945, forward strand.
ATTGTTATTTTAAGCTGTTATATTACGGCAGGTGTTAATTACAAAATAATTTAAGATTAACCTTTTGATAAGAGAAACGCGCTAGTTATTGCTTTTTTATTTGTATACATTATAGATAATATTATTTGTTTGTAAACTTAAAAAAAAATAGTTTGGAATTGATTTATTTTCCTTTGAATTTGATATTTTAGTTTTATAGTATTCGAATGCTTTATAAATATTAAAAAAAGGCGCGAATCAAATTCGTGGCGAAAGACGCGGGTTCGAATTCCGCCTTGTGATACGATTTTTATATTCTTTAAAAAATTATATTCTTTCCCTTTTCATGTTTTAAGCATTTATTAGGTAGTAGGTACATATACCAAAATATTTACCCTTAAATTACTTATGTCGTACGTTTTCCATTACCACGGGTTGGCAAATATCAGAAATAAGAATCAGTTGTAAACAACGGGCTCCCGGGTCTTTGAATGCGAACGTTATCTGTTTTTGTTAATTTTCAACCATGTTTGCCGTTTTAGCTAACCCAGAGTTTTATAGAGCGACATGTACACTCAATGTAACAATAGATTTTAGGCATTTTGTATTGTTTTAAATTAATTCAATCGATAAGAAAAAGCTGTAGGTTAGAACAAAGCTCTCAGTTTTTTTTACAGATCAATATGTGATTTTTTTTTAATTAAAAGCTTCCTGGAAGGTTTTTTTTTTATTGTGTGATAGGGAAGCGCTTGACCACGATCTCGCC